>JAEBDU010005252.1:0-26372 GCA_016802625.1 Heliconius numata | reverse complement strand
AGATTCAGGCTTTTCTTGCTGAAAAATTAAAAAAATAGTGGAGGTTTTTATGAAAAGAGTAAGCGTACAACAAATTATAGGTTATCTGGGGCTTGTGACTGTGTCAATGAATTTAGGAGGTGTAACTGTTTTAGCAACGGATTTTGAAGATTCTGCTGAGTCTACGGTAGACATCCTGGTAAAAGATGACCCAAATGTGGAGGATAAGGTATTTAAATTTGATGCTGTTCCAACGGGTTTTTCATTTGTAGGAGATACTAGTAAAGTTACGGCTAGTTCTAAGTTAGCAATGCAAGGGCAAACAGAAGGGACTATCAATAACATTAGATTGAAAACTGATATCGAAAATGCAGAACAGACGAACTTTAAAGTTATAGGGATGATGAGTCAAGTTACAAGAAAATCAGATCAAAAAGTATTTAAAGTAGATACATTTACTATGACTGTAGGCGAAAAAAAAGTAGATGTCAAATCAGGTAATGCATCTATTATGGATAAATCTACGATTGCAAGTACTGATAAAGAAAGCTCTACCTTTTATGACTATTTAAATGGTAATAAAGTAACGGGTAGTGATTTGGTAATTGATGTAGATGCGTCACTAGAAAAAGGAGATGAATTTTCAGGGAATTTAGTTTATATGTTAAGTGGTTCAATCGATTTTGCTTAAAAACTGTTCTTAGTTAGAAATTATTTTTAAAGATTGGAAAGAAACATGTTAAAAAGACTAGCAATATTGGTATTAGCGGGTTTGTCTTTGAGTATCGGCATAAATGCTTATGGGGTAGAACATACTGAAGAAAGCTATGATAGACAATTATCATATTCTGTTTCCCCTGTTCATCCAACTACCCATCAAGGCAAACAGAGTGACTTATATTTTGACTTAAAGTTGGCTCCAAATGAAGAAACGACAGTATATATGAAGATAACAAATGATGGATTAGAAGAGGAAAAATTTAGAATAAAGATTAACCAAGCAACAACAACGAAGCAGGGAGATATTAACTATCAAGGAGAATCTTCAGGCCTTCATAGCAGCTTAAAATATAGTATTGATGATTATGTTAATTATGAGGATACTGTAATTGTTCCAGCGAAAGAATCTGTTAATCATCCGATAAAGGTAAGGTCTCCCAAAGAAGTATTTAATGGGATCATTTTAGCAGGAATATTCGTAGAACTAGATAATCAGAAAGAAAATTCAAATTCTAATGGGGTTTTAACGACAACAGGCTATTCTTTTGCATTAATGATTTCTCAAAATGATAATGAAGAATCTTCTCTTATTGAAATGGATAGTGTGTATCCAGAAGCTTCATTTGGAGCGGTGAATATTATAGCAAAACTATTTAATCCTGTTATGAAAGGATATGGTGGTTTAACTTATCATGCAGTTGTTACTAGAAATGATAAGGAATTTATTGACAAAAAGTATACAGACAAAGAATTTGCTCCAAATTCTTTTTGTGAGTTTATAATAGCTGGAGATGATAAACCACTACTAGCAGGAGATTACAAATTAAATTTATCTATAGCAGATAAACGAGAGAATATTTGGAATTTTGAAGAAACGTTCACTGTTACAAAGCAAGAGGCGAAGGAAATGAATTCAATTGCTTTGATAGAAACAAAGCGAAATACAACAGCAGTAGCTATCATCTGTATCATTCTTCTTTTATTTATTGCTAGTATTATTTTTTTAAAGAAGCATAAAGAAAAAAGAAGATATTGAAAAAATAGATTGTACAAAGGGTAAAAGTAAGTAAATTATATTTCTGTATGTCACTGTTTAATCTGTTAAATATGAAATTATCTATAGTAATGAAGGTGAAGTATCTTGGTTATACGTCATTAGTACTGATAGTTTTTAATTTTTTACAATATATTTCACATTATGGACAGTTAAAATTAAGTTTATTAAATACTAATATAGTAGTAGATACTGGAAAAATATGAATTTTGATTAAGGAGGAGCTATTTTGTTGAATCAGATAACCTCACTAATGAAAAAAACGATATTACATTCAATAATAGATATTCACGAAAATATTTCTCGCATTAATGTGATTGATACATCTAAAGGATTGAAATTACCTAATACAGGTGAAATGGAGCTATTTTATAGTGGGTTTTTTATATCGTTAATAGTATGTATCATTTTTACTACATTTTTTAAATTTTATGTGAAAAAGTAAATTAAAAGAATGGATGGTTTATGAAACGAATAGTTTTAATATGCATAGTACTCCTTATTATGTTTGATCCTTATTTTTTTGAGTATTGTGATTCAGCAGAATTGGAAAAAAGCATAGTAAATATTGATATAAAAGAGCCTTTAATTTTTATAGAGCAGGCATCCTACCCTTCATTTGATGAAATTGATTTAGCTAAAAATGGTGATGAATTGATTTCAAATCAAGATTTAGCTATTACTATAGCAGACTATAGTAATAATGAACAAACCTAATGATAAAATATCGTTGGAAAATGGTCAATCAGGCTAAGAGTTTAGGAGATAAAACTAGTGTATCTATTGGTAACGGGAAAATTGGTCAGAATACGTATGAGAAAGAGCTGCCTTTTTATAACAGTGTGGCTAATACGAATATTCCTGAAAATACTTTTGTTGAATTAGTCAATATTAAAAATCAAGATTGCCATGTCTATGAATATAGAGTTCCAAAAGAAGATATTACGTTAAATATCGATAAGGTTTCAACTCTTGATGTTGGAACTTATCACATTCATCAAAGTATATTTCTTATGTATGTACAAGAAAACAACTAAATTCGAAAAAACAGTTTTAAATTATTATTTAAAACTGTTTATATATTAATTATTTTTAGGAGGAAAGAAATACATGAGTAAAAAAATTAAACTAATAGGAATGTTATCTTTATCAGGTGTTATACTGGCTACGAACGGTGCTATGGCTTATGCGGATAATCAGCCGACGCCGGAAGGTGGTTTAGATTATGCAAATTCAGATGTAAAAGTAAAAATCAAGGTGCCTAATATTAATGATGTTGATACCTTAGCATTTGATGAAGTTCCAGATGCTTTTGACTTTGGTTTGGTTGAATTAGCTACATCTCAAAATAGCGTAAGTTCATCCATTCAGTTGGCAGACACAAAAATCTCTGTTTATAAAGATTATGATCGAAATGATCAATGGGAAGTAAAAGCGGTTGCTTCTAATCTAACTGATGGTAAAGATACGTATGAATTGAACTCATTTAAATTAAATAATCAAACCATTACTGGAACTGGTGAAAATCCAGTTATTTTAAAGAGCGATGATAAAAATAATGGTAAGGGGACCTATTCTTACGACATTAATACGGCAGATATTGATTTTAAATTGCCTACTCAAAAGAAAGAGGGAATTACTCAATTAGATGGAACCGTGATGTATAGTCTATCGGTTATTAAAGCAGCAGAATAAGAACAAAAGACAAGCAAAGTTAGAAAAATTTTTATTTTAGACTAACTTTGCTTGTTAAAAAAATAAAGGGATAAATTTTATGCAAAAAAGACTAATAAGTTTGTTTATAAGTATCTATTGCTCGTCTTTTATGTTTTTAAGTTCTTCTTACGCGGCAGAGAATGAAGCGATGAGTTTTGATTTTTCAGTTGAACCTTTACTCAGTGATAAACAAATAGACAAAGAGCAGAGGTATTTCAATTTAAGATTATCTCCAAATGAGACGGAAATAATCTATATAAAAATTACCAATCACTCTGAAACTGATGCTATTTATGAAGTAAATATAAATCAAGCGTATACAAGTAAGAACGGTTTTATTGAGTATAATAAATCTGATGAAGAATTAGAAATAGATTCATCACTTAAGTATGATATCAACGATATAGTTGTTCACGAAAATCTAGTATTGGTACCAGCAAATTCAGAAAAAAATGTCCCCATTACTATTACAATGCCACCTGAAGAATTTCAAGGGATTATTTTATCTGGAATAATTGTAGAGAAGTTTGAAGATAGTTCTAATAATAAGTCAGAATCTTTGATTACTAATAGATTTAATTATGTAGTAGGTTTAACTATTTCTGAAACAGATGATAATGTTAAAAGAGAGATAGTATTAAAGGAAGTGTATCCAGATATTTCGTTTGGAAAAACGAGTATAGTTGCTAAACTTTCGAATCCTAAAATGGAAAGTTACGGTCATTTAAAATACAGTGTTTCTATTATTTGTTTAGATACAGAGGAAGAATTTATTTCACAAGAGTACGATAACGGGATGGAGTTTGCGCCCAATTCCATTTATAAATTTGCAATTGATGCAAATGATAAAGTCTTGATTCCAGGTAACTATGAATTAAATTTAAGTATTAGTGATAAGAAAGGCAACAATTGGGATTTTAATGAAGAGTTTGAAATTACTAAACAAGAAGCAAAACGAATAAATAAAGCTGCTTTGGTAGACGGTAAAGCAAATAGACAATTGTTATTTATAAGTTTAGGTATATTAGTTGGTCTCTCGTTATTTTTGGCGTTTATTTATTTGAGAAAAAAATGGAGACAAGTAGAATGAGTAGCAAAATAATTGTTTTAATAAGATAATTTTTTTATATCCAAGGGTTAAAGTGACTGGAATAATCGATAGTAGTGTTGAATCAGGAGAGAGGAGTTCTCTTTGTTGTAATGAGTAGTGAATTATCCAAAACGGTAAATTTCTATAATTATATTCAAATTTGTGAAGTAGATTATGATCTACTAATTAGCAACGATCATCTAATTTATAAAAGAATATATTTTAGTGAAAAGGATATTGGAGCAGGCACTAGATTTTTCTTAATAGTCTTTGAAAATAATTAATAAATTGCTAACAATGGCTTAATCACAGTCATTTTTTTACTGTAATAGGATCTGAATGACTAAAAGAGAGAAATTGTGATTGTTGAATAAAAAAATGACAATAATTATATCAGTTATAGTAGTTACAATGAACAATTTTCTAACAGCTGCTAAAACAGGTGTATCAGGACTTATATTTAAGGTTGGCTAATAATGTTTCTTTGCTTTCCTCCAATCAATACATTTTCAAGTAATAAATGGTATTTGTCTGAAAAAAGCAATCAATTTTCATAGCCTTTTTTTATTAGAAATACGAACTATTTTACCAACAAGGTTATCCTTTGAACCAATCAACGCAATTATATGTTTTCTTTTCCTATATCAATACCAATAAAAAGCATAAAATCTAGTCTTTTCTGAGAGGTATCGGATAGTGGTGTTCCTCTAAGCCTCTTAGAAGATATAGATACCTAGCTTATTTATGTACTAGTCATAAGAGAAAAGTTACCATTCTTTATTAAAAAGACCAAGAATCGGAAGGGTAACCTCTCTCTATCTGTACAGAAGCATCATACTCAAAAACGAGAATGTGTTAAGTCTAGTCAGAACTTTATCTGACAATACAAATATACGAGGTGTTTTGTCATGGGTACACTAGGTGTACTAACTACAAAAAGTGATACACATAAAATAGTAACTAATTACTTAGAAAAAAAATCTATTTCTTTTCATTTATTTGATGAAAACCAAGATTTTACATCTTTAGACGGGATTATCATATCAATTAAGACTAAAGATCAACTTGCAGGAGAAATTAAAAAAATCTTTTCTTTTCAGAAAGAATCAGGGTCATTCGTTTGGGTTTTTTCAGAAGAGCAACTAACCTCTGAGAGAGAATTGCTATTGGAATTAGGAATAAATGAGGTATTAACAACCCCAGAGGCTTTACCTTATTTAGTGAAAATCGTTGAAAATACGTTGAATAGATTAGATAAGCGAAAAAATATTTATAAAAATGAAACGAACTCAGTATACTCAGTATATGGGAATAAATTTAGGCAGGAAGATGGACAAAGACCTCAACTTACAAAACGAGAAAATAGTATTTTTTCTTATTTGAAAGAACGAAAAAATCAAATTGTTACTTATGAAGAGTTAAGTGAGCATATATGGAATTCCAAAAATGTTTATTATCGTTCTTATGTTGCAAATATTATTCATGGACTTCGAGAAAAATTGAGTGAGCATAAGCAAGTTGAAATTAAAAATGTACGATTGTTAGGTTATTTATTAGAAATAAAAGATAGTTGAAGTTGTTTAAAAAGTTCTCGTGTAATTCAATTGTTTGACCCGTCTATTTCTAACGGCTATACATAATAGATTAGGGAAACTATCTATAATTTCGATTCGTTTACCTTTGGTGAGCTTCTTAATGAAAAAGTATCGAATAATTTTAATTGTATACGCTAAATTTGAGTTTAAACGAGTAAAACGATTCTTACTAGTAAAGAACCATTTTGAGCTAACGTTGTTCAAATAGTTCTATGTGTAAATTTATGGCTAGTATAACTATTAATTATGCTTCATACGATACAAGTGATAATCACTGTATCCTTTTGTTTTAGTTGGTAAATATTTCTTCGTTTTTCACTTTATTAGGTATACAAACGTTGTAAATGGAAGAAAAAATTCTCATAATTTCTTTGAATTTTGAAAGCGTGTCTGTGTAATAATTAGTATATTTTAGTGAATGCATATAGTAGGCTTCATTTCTTTGGGCTTTTTATCAACTAGTGTTGGTGGAAAAAATTAAAATCGTCGTAGTTATGGTTATGAATTCTAGGTGGGTGAGACAAAAGTAAAAACACTTTTGTTTTATCTTTTAAAATCGAACAAACGGTGGTGAAAAAGCAGTTCCTACGGAAATAAGCCGAAATTTACCAAAAATTTGAAAAACAATTTTCGGAAATTCCTTCTTATTTCTCAGAGCCAAACACTTTTGTCCCAACCTCATTTGGTTTTAAAAGAACAGAGCCGAAGCATAAAGTGATCCTCAATTTAAAGTTGTAAAAGTTACGAAATCCATAAGTATTTCTCTTTAACACTTTGATATGGTTGTTTGATAATACGTTGGAAGTATCGGAAAATCTTGTTTTAAAAACACATGAAATTGTGTGTAATCTCTCGTTTGGATAGCGTAAAGAAAGTCTTGATAACAGGTGTAGCCAGCTTTTAGTTTCTCATCGTAGGAAAGTAAACGATCAACAAGTTCTTTTTCAGTTAAATAGGTACGAAAAGAAAGATGTCAAAGGCGTTGTTCAAAATTCAGCGTTGATCGATTCTTTTGAAGCAGTTTCCAGTGTTTTTTCAGATGACGATATTTTTTTCATCCGTGGTTCCACGATGAAGAAAGGTGTTCATTCGTTGGATACAGTGTTTTAAAAACGTTTGTCCAATGTGTTGAACAATATGGAATCGATCAAGAATAATTTGTGCTTTTGGGAATAATCTCTTAACTAAGGAAAAATAAGGGGTATACACATCACCAACAATGTACGTCATACGTTCACGAACAGCTAAAGAAAAGAGTGAACAATAGCATTCTAAAACAAAGCAATTGTCGGTTTTCAACGACATCAATTAATTGCTTTGTTTGCCCATCCATCATAATGAAATTTATAAAAGACGCGACTTGCTTAATCGATTTGAATTCATCGAAACAAAGGACTTCAGGTAAGGGAAGTCGATTGATTTTTTGTGGTTCATAAAATCGTTTCAACACACGATCAACAGAGGAAACAGAGACCTTTTTTGACGTACAATGTCACTCATAGAAGTGACGCTTTTGAGCCGTTCAGCAATGACTACTTCACTTTAACTGAAATTGAACAATATTTTTCAACGAGCCTTTTTTCTGCGATAAATGTTCTTTCACAAGAATGACAGAAAAAAAGGCGTTTCTTCAAATGTAAATACGTTTGATACTCAGACACATTGTTTATCAAGTGAAGTCTCCATGAATGATTTCTTCTTTTGCGTCCCCATCACAATGAGGACAGAAATAATCCAGTTTACCAGAAAACACCTGACAAATACTTCTTCTAGTAGCCTCTTTTTTAAAGAATTTTCATGAAAAGTAATGTTTAAATCTAGAACATCTAGCGTATTTTTGAAAAGATCTGTATAGGACACCTTGATTTCCTCTTTTTTGAATGGTTTTAGATGACTTAATTCTAAGGGATATCAAAGTGTTTTTTCTAGTATTTTGTATAAAAAAAAGATGACAGTGATTTTTCACCAACACCAAAAAGTATTCAGCCACTTTTTCACCTATTAGAATTGAATGTAAATATTCTTTTATTTGTATCTTCCTATAAAATAATTGATGGGTTCATAAAAAATAATAAAATCCAAATAAAGGGCGTATATACTTATTGTGGAACATATGATAAAATTTAAAAGATTGTGGAAACTTTTAGTAGTAAACATAGATAGGTGAAAAAATGGATATTATAGAAAAAGCTCCAGCTAAAATCAATCTAGGGTTAGATGCTCTTTATAAAAGACAAGATGGCTACCATGAGTTAGAAATGATCATGGCAAGTGTTGACTTAGCTGATCGACTTTCTTTTGAAACAATAAATGAGAACAAAATTATCATTGATACAAATAATTCTTTTTTGCCGCTAGATAGAAGAAATCATGTCTATCAAGCTGCAGAATTATTAAAAAAAACATATCATCAATCACAAGGAATAAAGATTCATGTTGAAAAAAGAATTCCTGTCGCTGCAGGTTTAGCTGGCGGCAGTAGCGATTGTGCAGCGACTTTGCGTGGACTTAACCGATTATGGAACCTAAATCTTTCTAATGATAAATTAGCCGAGTTAGGTTGTCAGATTGGTTCGGATGTACCTTATTGTATTGAAGGTGGGACAGCTTTTGTAACTGGACGTGGCGAAAAGATTGAAATGTTACCAGCAATGCCACAATGTTGGGTTGTTTTAGTCAAACCGAGAATGAGTGTCTCAACGAGTTCTATTTTTGGTAGTTTATCTTTTAATAGTATTGATCACCCAGATATTAACGGACTTAGACAAGCGATTGAACTGGATGATTATGCGATAATGACACAAAAAATTGGAAATGCGCTAGAAGGTGTCACAATCAAGCGCCATCCAATTATTCAACAAATCAAAGATCGAATGATAAAGTATGGAGCCGATGCAGCTTTAATGAGTGGTAGTGGACCAACCGTTTTTGCTCTTTGCTCAAAAAAAACAAGAGCACAGCGCATTTACAATGGTTTAAAAGGATTTTGTGATGAGGTTTATCTTGTACGTACGTTAAAATGATAAACTGATTTTTTAGAGATTGAACAGTAGCTCAAAGAGCTATTGTTCAGGCTCTTTTTATTTTAACTTGATTATTTATAGTACTCTTGTGCGGTCACTATAGTTTTCTCTTGACGGAATGGCGATCATCTGCTAAATTAATCTTTGTTAATAAATCGTAAAAATTACGTTTTATATAGATTAAATCGAAATGAGGCAAATGATGAAAAAGAATAGTTTAAACTGGCGTATCGGATTACTAGCGATTCTAGCCATCTTTTTATTGGCTGCATGTGGGCAAACAAAAGAGGAATCCCAAAAAGTTGATGATAAAATAAAAGTTGTGACGACATTTTATCCAATGTATGATTTTACTAAAAATATTGTAGGGGATCTTGGGGATGTTGAGTTGTTGATTCCCGCAGGAACAGAGCCACATGACTATGAGCCTAGTGCCAAGGATATTGCTAAGATTACAGATAGTGATGTTTTTGTTTATAATAGTTTAGAGCTAGAAACATGGGTAAAAGATGCTTTAGAAAATGTTGATCAGAAAAAAGTAACAGTTGTTGATGCGAGTCAAAATATTTCTTTGATGGATGGTACTACACATGATGAAGCTGAAGAAGAACATGACGGCCATGATCACGAGTTAGATCCTCATGTTTGGTTAGATCCTGTTTTAGCGAAAAAAGAAGTTGAAACGATTCGTGATGCGTTAATTAAAAGTTATCCTGAGCACAAAGAGATATTTGAAAAAAATGCTACTGCTTATTTAGAAAAACTGAGTGAGCTGGATCAAGAATATCAAGCAGCCTTTAAAGATGTTAAAAATAAAACGTTTGTTACACAACATGCTGCGTTTGGTTATTTAGCCAAACAATATGGATTGATACAGGAACCAATTGCTGGTATTTCACCAGATCAAGAACCATCACCTAGTCGTTTAGCTGAGTTGAAAAAATATATCGAAGCCAATAATGTTTCTGTTATCTATTTTGAAACAACCGCATCTTCAAAAGTAGCTAAAACGTTAGCGAAAGAAACAGGTGTTGAATTAGCGGTATTGAATCCATTGGAAAGCTTAACACAAAAAGAACAAGATGCGGGTGAAAACTATATTTCTGTCATGAAAGAAAATTTAACTGCATTGAAAAAAAGTATTAATTGATTCTTTTTAACAGAGGCCAGCTAAATTCAGTAACTGTATACTGAAAAGCAGTATGGATCTGTGGAGATTGGGATAAAAGTGATTTTTGCTATAGTCTCAACGATGTATTTAAACAAAGGAGTAATCGTATGCACTATATAGACGTTAAAGATTTAACTTTCTATTATGATGATGAACCCGTTTTACAAGAGGTATCTTATCATGTTGATCCAGGGGAATTTGTGATTCTGACCGGCGAAAACGGTGCGGCAAAATCAACCTTGATTAAAAGTACCTTAGGGCTATTAAAACCGACAAGTGGCAAGATTACGATCGCTAAAAAAAATATCGAAGGAAAGAAAATCAGCATTGGTTATATTCCACAACAAGTGGCCTCTTTTAATGCTGGTTTCCCAAGTACCGTGATCGAACTTGTTCGATCTGGACGTTTTCCACGTAATCGTTGGTTCAAACCTTTAACAAAACGTGATCATCAACATGTAGAAAAAGCCTTAAAAGCCGTCGGCATGTGGGAGATGCGGAATAAGCGAATAGGAGAATTATCTGGTGGGCAAAAACAACGGATTAGTTTAGCACGTATTTTTGCTACAGATCCCGATTTATTTATTTTGGATGAGCCAACAACTGGAATGGATGAAACATCTAGAAACGAATTTTATCGCCTTTTAAAGCATAATGCGTGTGACCATGGCAAAGCGATTTTGATGATTACTCACGACCATGAAGATATTAAGGCGTATGCGGATCGTCAAATTCGTTTAGTAAGAAAGGAGGATTCACAATGGAGATGCTTTCATATGAGTTCATGAGAAAAGCCTTTTTGGCAGCGGGTTTTATCTCTGTGATTGCACCAATGTTGGGTGTTTTTCTAGTGATCCGAAGACAATCATTGATGGCAGATACGTTGTCCCATGTTTCTTTAGCAGGTGTTGCCTTAGGCTTTTTCCTAAATTTGAATCCTGATTTAATGACACTAGTTATTGTGATTATTGCAGCTGTGATTTTAGAATATTTACGGACGATTTATCGAACCTATTCAGAAATATCAATTGCTATTTTGATGTCTGGAGGTTTAGCCTTAGCTTTAGTCTTAATGAATTTAAGTGGTGGGAATTCTGCAGCTAGTATCCAGTCCTATTTATTCGGTTCAATTGTGACAATTACTTGGAGTCAAGTCGCTATTTTAGCAATTCTTTTAGTTGTTTTAGTTGCGCTATTTTGCTTGTTTAAAAGACCAATGTATGTTTTGACTTTCGATGAGGACACTGCTCATGTTGATGGGTTGCCTGTTTATTGGATGTCGATGTTGTTCAATGTGATTACAGGAGTGGCCATAGCGGTGATGATTCCAATTGCTGGGGCCTTGTTGATTTCTGCTATCATGGTCTTGCCAGCTGCTATTGGTATGCGGATTGGTAAAGGATTCAATACCGTTATTATTATCAGTGTAATTATGGGTTTTATTGGTATGTTGACTGGTTTGACGAGTTCATATTACTTAGAAACACCGCCAAGTGCTAGCATTACCTTGATTTTTATCACTCTTTTTTTGCTTGTTAATGTTATTAGACGGATTGCTCTAATTGTACAAAGAAAAAGAAAAATGCAAGAACAAGCAAAATGAAATAAGTGAGTAAAACAGGTAAGTATGTATTTTGAGCTTATCTAAAAAAATTAGGAAGAAAACGAAAGTTTTTTCGTATTTCTTCTTTTTTTACGCTGAAATGCGAACTATCTTTGATTTTTTTAAAATAATAGTCGATTTTTTTTAGATAAACCCTTATAATAAGAATCTATAGATTAGACGACCGTTGTTGTTTAACAAAAATCAACGTTATAACGTTATATAAAAATAAGTAGACAGAAAACTAGTAGAGGAGAAAATAGAGTGAAAATTCGGAGAAGCGAACGATTAATTGATATGACACAATATTTATTAGATCATCCCCATACATTGATATCATTAACTTATTTTGCAGAGCAATATCAGTCTGCAAAATCATCAATCAGTGAAGATCTAGCTATTATTAAAAGAACATTTAAGGAACGAGGAACTGGGTTATTAGAAACGATTCCTGGGGCAGCAGGAGGGGTTCAGTTTACTCCTGAAATTCCATTGGAAGAATCTAAAAAAATTGTAATGGAATTATGTGATCGTTTATCAGAACAAGATCGTCTGTTACCCGGAGGGTATGTGTATCTTTCTGATTTACTTGGACAGCCAGAATTATTACGTCCTGTAGGTCGAATTATTGCATCAAAATATTTAAATCAAGAAATCGATGCAGTAATGACTGTTGCTACAAAAGGTGTACCAATCGCGCAAGCTGTTTCTTATTATTTAAATGTTCCATTCGTTATCGTAAGAAGAGATTCAAAAATCACAGAAGGATCAACAGTCAGTGTTAATTATGTTTCAGGTTCCTCTGAGCGAATCGAAAAAATGGAATTATCTAAGCGTAGTTTAAAACGTGGGTCCAGAGTTTTAGTTGTCGATGACTTTATGAAGGGTGGCGGTACAGTCAATGGGATGAAGAGCTTGATTGAAGAATTTGAGGCTGAACTTGTTGGAATTACCGTTTTTGCGGAATCTAAATTTAATGGCAATCGAGCAATTGACGATTATACTTCACTACTTTATGTGAAGGATGTAGATACAAGTACAAAAACAATCAATGTGGTTCCTGGGAATTATTTTGATGCATAATAACTAATTAAAGTAACATTATTTATTATAATTAAATCATCATTTATCGAGCACGTTATATTAGGTGAAATATGGCTTATTTTACTTACTATAACGTGCTGATTTATTTAATAGTTAATAAGATTGAAATGTAGTGGCTGTTTATTGAAATCTCTTTCATCTTTATTTACGAATGATATCCCATAATTGTCCATAAGGCGATTGGCATTTGTTATAAATGAGACATTGCTGAATTTGAGCCTAGCGCACTCTTCCTCCAAACATTCCTCTAGTCTCTATCCCACTGTATGCAGCTAAATTTGTGTTACTAGTTGCTAAAAATAAACCTCCAGCTAAAATACTAAAACTTATCAAAACTTTTTTGTTCATAAATATGAACTCCTTTCTTCTTTATAAATAGTATCTTATTAAGCTATTAAATTATGGAAGTAATAGTAGATTAATTAGAAACTCGAAAAGTATTACAAAAATACTGGTTCGATTTAAATCTCGTTCAATTTTTTTCGCATCCAGTGCCACTTTTTCTTTTTTTAACATATTTATTCCTCCATTCATATAAGATTCTACTCAGATAAAAATTGTTTTAAATCTATTCCATTTTCATAAGTCCAAGGCGTTGAATGATTTTGTTTGATTTTTACTATTGTGGGAACAACTTTTAACTGATATTCAGCAATTAATTTTTTTAACTTTTGATTCTTTTCTATATCTTCTGTATCTATATAGTAAATACTGTATCTAGAATTATCATTTTCTTTATAAATAATAGGTATCCACTTTCTGCAATCTGAGCAACTTTTTCTTATAAAAAATAAACAATCCATCTTTATTTTTAAGATTAATATATCCATTCTCTGGAACAGTTTCAAACTTTTTTACATAATAGTCATATTTTATTCCAGAAGAAAAATACATAAATAGTAAAATCACAATAATTAATCCGATTGCTAGTTTAATAATTTTTTTCACTTATTTCACCTACTTAGTTTTTAATGTATAAGAATACTAGAGAATAGTTATATCAAATCAAGAAAATTAATTTTAAAACAAAAAACAGTGTGTAAGCATACCTAAATAGGTGTACTCAAACACTTTTGTTATTAACGTATCATAAACAACGTAGAGCTTTAGCACTATACAACGTAAAACACTAATTACTAGTATTTAGCTACCTTAAGAAAAGCCTTAATCCGACAGTTCCTGTTCTACCCATTGGCGTCTCTCGACATTTTTGGGCAGTAGCCTATGTTTGTATAGGAGCCTCACCTAACATTATATTTTATAGATAAAATGTATCACTAATTTTTTTATATATCAGCTATTATTTCCTGTGAATTCTATAAAAAAATTCTGTTAAGCAACCTTTTTTGAGATTGTAACAGAAAAGGTTAGCTCCGAGAAACGAGTAGGTACGACAAATTATCGAATCTCTAAGCTCTTCGTGATTTATCGCAATAAGAATGAATTTCCTAAAATGACAAGAAACACGAAAGATTTCCTTTCGAGGTTGAATGATTCCTACTAAGTTTTCTTTGAATTTTTGGTAACCGAGTTATTCATTGTGTAACTTCAGCTTATTTTTAAAGGAGCTACTTTTGCATCACCGCTTGTTTGATTTTAAGAAATAAAACAAACGTGTTTTTTATTGTTGTCTCACTTACAACAAAGTTATCGTACTATTTCATTGAGTGATCTATTTGCTATACTTGACATTTTCAACAAACGCATCTAATGTTTCTCGTTGCTTGATATTGTTGTTACACTTCTCGTTGTCATAACAAATATAGTTTCCTCGTTTAGTATAAAGTCCGTCTCCAGCTTCTTTGACTTTTGCCATAAATAAAGCAACTTCGGTTGTTTCATGACAGATAGGACAAATCCCTTTTTGAGTCGTTGGTGCAATCGAACCTCGAACCCCAATCAATTGGTCCTCAATTTGTGCAATAATAAATTTTTGTTGTTTGCCACTATCATTCCAACTATAAAAAGTATAATCACGTAAATCAAGTGAATCCCAATCAGGAATTTTTAAATTTTTCGTTTTCTTAAATAATTTTACTAATTGTTGTTTGGTTGGAGGATCAAACGGTATAACTCTTTCTTTTAGCATTTCCAAATAATCATCCAATTGCTTTTTTGAGGTTGTAGCAGTAAAAAAAGAATCCAATACTTCCTGTGTTTCTTCAGGATATTCGTCCAATTCTTGTTTGATTTTTTCAAGAGCTAACGCTTGGATGGTTTTTATTGTGTTTTTGTCATTAACAGATAAATGCGCTTGAAATAAGATTTGTGCTTGATTTTTAATAAAATTATATTGATAGGGCTGTAATATTTTTTTCATGAGTGATATCCTTTCTGAAAAATGAATCTCTTTATTTTATTTAGAGAAAAATTGGTCTAGGTTTATCTTGGCTGTAAAATGGAGCGAATAAAATGAAAAATAGAAGTAATCCATTGTAAAGTAGCTAAGCTAAATATTTCAACAATAGCTCTACTATAAAATTTTCTAGAAAAGAATTCAATTTTAATGAATTATAAATTGGTCTATAGAAAAAAGTAATTGGTTCAGTTGAAAAACAACAGCTAGTAAGCTAAACTAAATTGTAGCATAAAGAACAGATAACTCATAAATCGATTAAATTTTAGGAGTGGAAAAGTTGGAAAATAAATATGTCATTATTTTAGCAGCAGGTAAAGGAACACGGATGAAATCAAAGCTATATAAAGTTCTTCACCCCGTAGCAGGCAAACCAATGGTTGAACATATTATAGATCAAGTTGAAAAAACAAATCCAAGTGAGATCGTTACGATCGTGGGTCATGGTGCAGAAGCGATTAAAAATCATTTAGGAAATAGAAGTAATTATGCGTTGCAAGAAGAACAACTAGGTACGGGACATGCGGTGATGCAGGCACAAGACTTGTTAGAAGGAAAAAAAGGAACAACCCTAGTTATCACAGGAGATACACCGCTTTTAACGAATGAAACGCTAACCAACCTATTTGAGTATCATCAAGGGAAAAATGCGAGTGCGACGATTTTGACCGCTCATGCGGAAGATCCAACAGGCTATGGTCGAATTATTCGTGATCATGTGGGTATCGTTGAAAAAATCGTAGAACAAAAAGATGCGTCGCAACAAGAAACTCTAGTCCAAGAAATAAATACAGGAACGTTTTGCTTTGATAATGAAGCACTTTTCTCTGCTTTAGCTAAAATTGATACGAACAATGCTCAAGGGGAATACTATTTAACTGATATTATCGAAATTCTAAAAAAAGAAGGAAAAACCGTTGCGGCTTATCAAATGGCAGATTTTGATGAAGCAATGGGGATTAATGATCGTGTGGCGCTAGCCGAAGCAAACAAGATCATGCACCGTCGTTTAAATAAAATGCACATGATGAATGGTGTGACTTTTGTCGATCCAGAGGCAACTTATATTGATGAAGGTGTAGTAATCGGTTCAGATACCTTTATTGAAGCTGGTGTAGTTATAAAAGGAAAAACTGTGATTGGTGATAATTGTTTTATCGGAGCAAATTCAGAAATCGTTGATAGCACAATTGAAGAAAATGTAAAGATTACTCAATCTGTCATCGAGCAAAGTATTGTTCGTAAAGATGCAGATGTTGGCCCGTTTGCTCACTTGCGCCCAGCAGCTGATATTGGCGAACGAGTGCATATCGGAAATTTTGTCGAAGTCAAAAATGCGACAATTGATGAAGATACCAAAGTTGGTCACTTAACTTACGTAGGTGATGCTGAATTAGGGAAAGATATCAATATTGGCTGTGGCGTAGTTTTTGTAAATTATGATGGTAAACAAAAACATCGGACAACAGTTGGGGATCATGCGTTTATTGGCTCGTCTTCTAATTTGGTTGCACCGGTTAAAATCGGTGCAAATACAGTGATTGCCGCAGGTTCTACCATCACAAAAGATGTGGCAGAACATGATTTGGCGATTGCTCGAGCAAGACAAGAGATTAAGGAAGGCTATGCCAAGAAAATGCCTTATAATGGGTAAGAAAAAATAATTTTTTGTTGAGCAACAATAATTGAAACACTACCTAATCGGTTCTCAGAACTAATCACTTTTGTACCAAATAATTATAGAGCCATCTTTTACGTCACATAAATTCGATTATAACAAGTAGCCCACGTACCAAGCGATACGTGGGCTATTTGTTATACTTTTTAATTTGCTTAGCTAGCCAAACACTGATAGTATTCACTTTCTTTTCCAATAAGAATGTGAAAATTAAATAAGTGGCATTGGGCTATTTGTTATTTTCTGTATTAATTTATGGACAAATCCATGCAAATACAGATGCTAAAAATGAAGTGATTTCTATCATCTATTTCAATCCTTTCGATGTTTATTTTTACCTTTCACTATATATTATGATACAATTATTGGAAAAAAGGAAGTGATTTTTTTGGATATTGGAGAAACTCTTTATTTTTTTAGAAAAAGTAGAGGATTAAAACAAAAAGAAATCTTAGATTATAGCACTTCGTCTGTTTATTCAAAAATAGAATCTAATAAACAAGAATTGCGATTTTCCGAATTAATGGACTTTCTTCAAAAAACTGATATTACACCTGAGGAGTTTTTTGAATATGCTGATAAAAAACAAGATTCATTTAGAAAATTATTTAAAGAGGCTGCTGAACATAGTAATAATTCTTCACTAAAGAAACGTCTAATTTCCTATTGTTTTGACTTTAAAGAATTTTATATAAAATCGTTACAAGAACTATCAAATTGTATAGTAATTCGTGTTTTTTTCTCATCACAATGGGATGAAATAAAGCCCTTGAGTCAAGAAGAGATAACATTTATTTATGAGTTAATTTATAATAAATCAATTCACTTTCAATACGACTATATACTACTGTCCAATACTATTTTTTTGTTTGATGAAAAACAAATTGATTCTATTATGAAGAAGGTTTTTCCTATAAAAAAAGAACAGTTATGTACTAAAACCACAAAATTTTTTATAACTAATATTATGAACAATGTCATTACAACCTATTTACAAAAAAAACTTTATGATAAAGCATCTGACTACATTAAAATGGCTATGCAACAAAAAGTGCTACTTGAAGATATCAGCTATAAAATAGTCATATCTTATTTGAGTAATTTAACTAAATATTTGATGACGGGAGATTACTTTTCGATAAAAAGAGTCTATGACTGTATCGAATTTTTGAATTTCATTGGGGAAAAAAATCTCGCTACTAGTATTCGTACGGATGTTGAAAGTCTGACATTAAAAAAAGAAAAATTATCAAATCAAAATGTTATTAACCTTTTTCTCAAAGAACATTGAATCAATTTTTCCTAAAAAAGAATTTATAAGTGGTATATGCAAATAGAGTTATTTTGAAACAAACTAAATAATGAACACTAAAATGATTCATAAGTAAATAAGCTACAACTCACAAAAAGGAAAAACCATTAAGTAGAATCTAGTTACTACCAAGACAATTGGCTCTATCATTATGATTTTTATTCTTTTGAGAGTCGTAGCTTATTACATAAATTTTAGAGGGAAATTACCAATCTTACTTCATTAACACCTCTCAAAATAATAAAAGTCAATATCGTACAATCGGATAACATTATTTTGGCGTATACTAATAAAATCTATCAAGAAAAGATGTAAAGAACGATAGATAAATTTAGTGTATTTTTTTCATTTTCAAAGAGAAGTGTTGTTGGATTATTATTTTACGAGGAGGAATGAAAATGTATGAGAATCTAAAAGAGATTCGCTATGACAATAGTTTAAGATTGGAAGCGTATCGTTTTAATGGTGTTGTTCAAACGTTTCCTAATCATTTTCATGACTATTATGTGGTTGGTTTAATTGAGGAAGGGAAACGAAAACTAACTGTCAATCAACAAGAGTATCAAATTGGACCTGGAGATTTAATGACCTTTAATCCAAGAGACAGTCATACCTGTGAACAAATTGATGGTGGAACGTTACGGTATCTTTGCCTGAACATAAAGCAAGAAATCATGCAAAAGATAGCTAATGAAGTATTTGAATGCAATGAGATACCTCAATTTATTTTGCCAGTCCAGTTTAATGTAAGTATTGCGGAAGATTTTCGCAGACTACATTATAGTATTATGGAAAATAGTTCTGGTATTGAAAAAGAAGAAAAATTTCTTTTACTGATGAAACAACTTTTTGTCGAATATGCTTCTTTCAAAAATCAAGATCAGGAAGTAACCATTCGAAACGAAATTAGAATGATCTGTGACTTCTTAAGACATAATTATAATGAGACAATCACATTGGATGAATTGAGCCAATTAGTGAAATTGAATAAATATAGTTTAGTTCGTTTATTTACGCGTCAAATAGGGATATCTCCATATCGATATATAGAAACGATTCGAATTGGAGAAGCAAAGAAGTTGTTAGAACAAGGAAAAACATCTGTACAAGTTGCCCAACTAACGGGGTTTTCGGATCAAAGTCATTTTTCTAAATACTTTAGTCGCTTTATTGGTCTTTCACCCGGACAGTATCAAGCTATTTTCAAGGAGGATAAGAAGATATGAAGCAAAAAAAAGCCACAAGAATTGGGCATGTTTTTGCCCTGATTACTATTTTAATATGGGGTACGACTTTTGTTTCCACTAAGATACTGCTTCAAACCTTTACTCCCATTGAAATTCTATTTACTCGTTTTTTGATTGGTTTTCTCTTATTAATTATCCTCTATCCTCATCGACTGAAGCTTATCAATCGACAAGAAGAATGGTTATTTATAGCTGCAGGAGCTAGTGGGATCTCGCTTTACTATTTATTAGAAAATATTGCGCTCACATTAACAACAGCTAGTAATGTCGGTATTATTATTACTATCGCTCCTTTTTTTACGGCCCTATTTTCTATGTTATTTTTAAAAACTGAAAAACCAAAAAAGCAATTTTTTACTGGCTTTGTAGTTTCACTGATTGGGGTTGCTTTGATTAGCTATAATGGAAATCAAGATCCTGAGGTAAATCCATTAGGAGATTTATTCGCATTGTTTGCCTCGTTGATGTGGGCCATCTATGCAATTTTAACAAGGAAAATTAGTGATTTAGGTTACAATACTATTCAGACAACGAGAAGAATATTTTTTTATGGATTGTTTTTTATGATCCCGTTACTATTTATTTTGGATTTTAATCTTGAATTAAAGCAATTTATGAATTGGGTTACAGTAGCAAATATTTTATTTCTTGGACTTGGAGCATCAGCCCTTTGTTTTGTTACGTGGAACAGTGCGGTACGGATTCTAGGAGCTGTGAAAACGAGTATTTATATATATTTAGTACCTGTGGTTACGTTGTTGACCTCTGTTTTTATTTTGAAAGAGCCTTTAACGATTAAACTGATTATAGGTGCAGTTTTAACGTTAATGGGTCTATGGATTTCTGAAAAAAAAGCATAAAAATTCAGTAATTTCAAAAAAGTAATGATTTTTGGTTGTAAATAAAAAACTTTTAGGCTCTTCTGTAAAAATTGTTACTTTTATTTTTTTACTGTACGCTCACATTTATTAAAAAACACTATTATTTTTTTAGTAATCCTTTAAAATTACTTGATTTATTTTCAAAAAGTGACTACTATTTATAAGGAAGCTATGTTCAGTAAAAGAAAGTGGAGGTCCTCATGTCAAAACATTATTTTGATCCAAGATTGAAAATCTTTTCCCTTAATTCAAATCGTCCTTTAGCAGAAAAAATTGCTACAGCTGTAGGGGTAGAGTTAGGAAAGTGTTCAGTAAATCAATTTAGCGATGGTGAAATTCAAGTAAATATTGAAGAAAGTATTCGTGGCTCTCATGTTTATGTCATTCAATCAACTAGTAGTCCTGTGAATGACAATTTGATGGAACTATTAATTATGATTGATGCCTTAAAACGTGCTAGTGCTAAAACGATAAATGTGGTGATGCCTTATTACGGTTATGCACGTCAAGATCGTAAAGCTCGTGCGCGGGAACCAATTACTGCTAAATTAGTAGCAAATATGCTAGAAAAAGCTGGCGTCACGAGAATGTTGACCTTAGATTTACACGCTGTCCAAATTCAAGGATTTTTCGATATTCCTGTGGATCACTTGATGGGTGCACCATTAATCGCTGACTACTTCATCGAATACGGCATCAAAGGCGATGATGTAGTAGTAGTTTCACCTGACCACGGTGGAGTGACACGGGCACGTAAACTTGCTGAATATTTAAAAGCACCGATTGCAATCATTGATAAACGTCGTCCAAAAGCAAACGTAGCTGAAGTAATGAATATCATTGGACAGGTTGAAGGAAAAATATGTGTCTTGATTGATGATATGATTGATACTGCGGGAACTATTTCCTTAGCAGCGAATGCGCTAAAAGAAGCAGGAGCAAAAGAAGTATATGCTTCTTGTACGCATCCAGTTTTATCTGGTCCAGCTTTACAACGTATTGAAGATTCTGCCATCAAACGCTTAGTAGTGACAGACTCGATTTACCTTTCTGATGATCGTAAAATCGAAAAAATTGATGAAGTTAGTGTGGGTGGTCTGATCGGAGATGCTATCAAACGTATCCATGAAAATAAACCAGTTAGTCCATTGTTTGAAACAAAACATAAATAAGAATAAAGTTGTATCTAATAAATAAAAAATAAGCACTTACTTACGAAAATTGTTTTCGAAATTTTTGTGAGTAGGTGCTTTTTTGTTTTGTTCTTTAAAGTTGAATAAGTGATGGAAGTGGAACAAAGCAGTTAGCTCAGAGAACCAAATAAGTACGATCGATCATCGAACCACTACGTTTTTCGGCACTTATTTCTCGGAGCTAAATACTTTTGTCTCAAAATTAGCCCTTATTTTTTGAGGTTTATTTTACTGTTTTACTCCTGCTAATTGCTCTTGATATAATTTGCTATCATACATTTTAAAGAATGGATAATAACAAGCAATTGATACGGCTAAACTGATGAAAGCAATTAACACGGCACGGAAATCACCACCAGTTCCTAAAAAGGCACCAATTCCGACAGGAGAAATCCAAGGAATCCCAGTGATAATTTTATTAACCAAACCAAAGGAACTTGCCAAATAGGCAATACTAACATTAATTAACGGTGTAATAATAAACGGGATGATCAAATAAGGATTATACACAATCGGTGCTCCGAAAATCACGGGTTCATTAATGTTAAATAGTCCAGGAATAAGAGCTGTTTTACCTAATACTTTTAGTTGATCAGATTTTGCAGCAAAAACCATTAGTAAAACTAAGCCTAAGGTACTTCCAGCCCCACCGATGAAAACATACATATTGACGAAATCGCCCGCAAAAATATTTGATGCGCCATCAATATTTTCCGTCAATGCGACTAACAAGATTGGATTAATAAAACTATTTTTGATCACTGCTGTTCCATGAACCCCAACAGCCCAAAGTAAATGAATTAGCAGCATGATTACAATAATTCCTAACCAAGAACCGGTCAAATCTTATACAAATTCAAACGGTTTAGAGAGTAACGCATGAATGTCAGTATGGAAAATAGCTAAAATTACATTGATAAAGATCATGACAAAAGCAATGAAAATGGCTGGAATCAATGAAGCAAAAGCTTTACTTACTCCATCCGGAACACCTTCAGGCATGTGAATAGTAATTTTATTTTTGACACAATAACGGTAAATTTGTGTCGCAATAATGGCAGTAATAATTCCAATAAAAATGCCAACTCCACCAAAACGAGTAATCCAACCACCAACAGCGATTCCATTGTAAATAATAGCCGTTTCAGATTCGTTTTGGATTAATTTAGCTGATCCATCTACAATATCTGTTTGAACGATGGTCATTAAGAAAGCAAATAGACCTAGAATTGCCCCAACAAAACTGCTTAGTTCTTTACTTTCTTCTTTACGATAGATATCTGTTAAATAGTAGGAAGTAGCTAAACAATAAAAGATAGCAATTGATCCAATCGACATCGTAGTAGCCAAACTATAAATAGGTGAGAATTTTAAAATTGTATTCTCAAAAAATGGTGCCAATGGTGGGATAATTTGCGGTAGATTATTAATAATCAAAAAAATTGATCCGACAATTGTAAATGGAACGGTAATAATACCGGCTTGCATAATGGCACGAATAAAACGTAAATTTGCCACTTTATTTAATGGAGGCATTAATTTGGTCTCTAAAAATATAAACACTTTATTCATTTTTTTTCCTTTCTATTCTAAGGTAGTTTACTCGTTTCAATTAAGGTTTGATACCAATAAAAACTATCTTTTTTATATCTAGCTAGTTCTTTCTCTTCATGTTCTGTCCGATCCACATAGATAAATCCATAACGTTTGCTGATTCCTTCATGAACGCTGACAAGATCGATTGCAGACCAAGGACTATAACCAATCAAATCAACACCCGCTTCAATTGCTTCAAGACATTGATCAATATGTTGGTTTAAATAATTGATGCGATACTGGTCATGAATTTTGCCATCTTCTGTTAACTCATCTTTAGCTCCTAAACCATTTTCAGTAATAATAATTGGTAAATGATAACGATCATATAATGTTTGTAAGGTCGTTTTTAATCCATCAGGATCAATCGTCCAATTAAATTCATTTTTTTGTAAATAAGGATTAGTAAACCCTTTATAAAATCCCCATTCCATAATATCTTCGCTTTGTTGATCACTGATACCGTTTGCCATACCATCTTTTTGAGTTGGTTTTTCAACAGTTACAGTAGTGTAAAAGTTCATTGCAACAAAATCAGGAAAATGTGTTTCCATTAGTTCTTGATCTTCAGGTGCGAAGGCAATCGTCACATCATTACGTTTAAGGTAATCACTAAAGACAGTATTATAGCGACCAAAGCAAGAAAAATCTAAATAAGCCCAGTTACGAACGCTATTAAAATAAAGAGAAGCTTGATTATCCAATGGTTTACTAGTTGCTGGGTAAACAAGAGAAATGTTTGGAACAGGTCCGATTTTTCCACCTTCGATGAGTTCATGGCAACGTTTAAATGCGTATTTTTCGGCAATCATCAAATGATGAAATTGTTGATATTTTTCTTGTATTGGAATTTCTTTACCTAAGATTTTTTTATCTACTAATAGCATGATATTCGGTTCGTTGATTGTTAACCAATTTTTTACACGATCACCATAGGCTTTGAAAACGGTCTCTGAATAGTTAGTGAAAGCGTCTACAGTACTGCGAACACTCCAACCGCCTTCATCTTCTAAAGCTTGTGGTAAGTCAAAGTGATTTAGCGTAATAAAGGGTTGAATATCGTAACGAAGCAACTCATCAATGACATTACTATAATGTTTTAGACCTGCTTCATTAATTTCACCACGCCCATTAGGGAAAATTCGTGTCCAAGCAATTGAAAAACGAAATACTTTGATGCCCATTTCAGCTAGTAAACGAATATCTTCTTTGTAGCGATGGTAATGATCAACTGCAACGGTAAAATCGGCAATCTCATGATTGTCTCGTTCTCGAGTATCTTGAACACTCAAACCTTTACCATCTGTTTTATAAGCTCCTTCTGTTTGGTGAGCGGAAATTGAAGCCCCCCATAAGAAATTTTCTGGAAATGTCTGTGTCATTCGTTTGCTCCATTCTTTTTTTGTTAAGCGCTTTCGATGTAAGGATAAGGGATTTTATTGGTTAATACAATAGATTGAAATGAACTGTTCATGAAGAATTTTTTATGAACAGTTCGTTACGTTATAATCCCCATATTCATGAATTTTGTTTAAATTTTATTTTATTAGAGGAATAACCGAAATTTGTTGCGCTTGATATAGGGCTAAAATGGCTGGTGAAATTTCTGCATCGGTATATAAATGATCAAATAGAAATGTTCGATCAATCATAAAAGAACTAACCGTTTCTAGGTTGGTCGAGGGAGTATAAACAATTTTCTTTCCTTTTGTATGCTGAAGCATAGTTCGGTAGACAAAGGATTCATTCAACGTATTTGTAGTTACTTCATGTGTATTAAAACCTGCTGCCTCAATAATACAAAGATTTGCTTCTACTTTATTGAATGAATGGGTTGCAAAATCTCCCACAAGTGCATTCGTATTATTTTCCAATTCACCACCACTAAGATGAATACGAGCTTTTTTTTGATTATGATGAATAAACATAGCAGCTGAATCATTGGTTAAAATAGCAAGATCAAAATACGATAAAGCATAGATGATTTCAGTTGAAAAAAGTCCACTACTGATAAAAAGTTGTGTTCCTGGTTGTAAAAAAGGGGCTAATTTGTCAATAAACAAATCCACTGGAAATGGTTTTTCTTGTTGCGTGTTTTCCTGTTTTAATGGCGTATCTAAAATCAATTGTGCCCCACCATAAAAACGATTAATCAGTTTTTTCTTTTCTAAAAATAACAAATCTCTCCGAATAGTGACCTGAGCAACTTTAAAGTGAGTAGCTAGCTGATTGACTGATAAGGTATCATTTTCTTTTAACAAGAGAATCAAATTTTCTCTTCTTCTAAAAACATCTCCTTGACTGTTTTTCACACTAGTCTCCTTTCTGTGACAAGTAATGGCAGTTGTTAATATATAGTATAATCTAATATAGAAAAAATTTGTTAAAGGATTGCTTGTTCCATTTAATCTTTGGTGATATATTTTTTAGTAATAGATTGAAAGTAAGAAAGGAAGTAACAATGGAAAAAAAACAGTCATTTCCGTTTGATCTAACCTTAAATAAAATTAAATATGTGCCACCTAAAATGAGTGATCAATTGACCATTTTTTTTGTACTAAGAGGAAGTATGACTATTTTAATTGGTGAAAAAAAATATATAGTAAAATCAGATGATTTATTTGTAATAAATCCATTTGAATATTACCAAATAGAGAGTCTGAATGAAAATTTAATTTTAGTAATGCAGATTGATAGAAGACCTATTACCTCTCATTTTAAAGAAAACTGGCTTCCTCAAATTGATAATAGCGCATTGACAAATGAAGAACAAACAAGTGAGAAAGTGCAAGAAATACGTGAACTTCTCGTTCATTTAATGGTTGTTTACTTCAAAAAAAATGAAACTAATGAATTAGAAATTTACCAATATTTTTTCTCATTACTAGATTGTTTAGTTAAAAGTTTCAAAAAAAATAAGCCATTTATTCCAATTATTGAAATGGAGGACGTAGATGATTGGATGGCTAAAATATTAGAAAGTATTGAAAAAGAATACGATCAGCAAGTATCATTAGAAACGTTAGCAATAAAATATAAAGTATCCTATTATCA
>JAEBDU010005205.1:0-14230 GCA_016802625.1 Heliconius numata | reverse complement strand
TAGTAGAAACTTCAAAATAAATGTCTTTTTCTTCTAAAATGTTTATAATTGCGTTTGCTTTTTGTTTCTCAATTCCAGCCGTAAAAAGGGAATTGCCTGATTTATCGAATACTTGAGCACCGTTTAAGGTGATCATCGCGCAATCAATCCCTGCTTCTTCTAATGCTGGTTTTGCCTCGGTATAAGCACGACCCGTTGCAACCATAAATTCGATTCCAAGACGATTCGCTTCGCGTATCGCTGAAGCATTGTCTTCGGAAATACTCATTTTTGAATCTAATAATGTACCATCCATATCTGAAGCAATTAGTTTTATCATTTGTTTGTATACACCTCATTATATTGTCTTACATCTATTCTACCACGATTTCATGTTTTCAGTGTATAAAATTTCCTTGTACCTTTTCCCAAAATTAGCTATCCTTAAAAGGAGTGTAAAAATATCGAAACTAAAGAACGTAAAAAATAGTAAGGAGTGATAAAGAAATGAAAGAAATCATTCACAATAGCTGGCAAACGATTTTACAAGAAGAGTTTTCAAAAGACTATTACTTAACATTAAGAGAATTTTTAAAACAAGAATATCAGCATCAACGGATCTATCCAGATATGTATCATATTTTTTCTGCTTTGGAGCTGACCCCTTTTGAAGAAGTAAAAGTAGTGATTTTAGGTCAAGATCCTTACCATGGGCCTAATCAAGCACATGGCTTGAGTTTTTCTGTTCAGCCAGGGGTTAAAGTTCCCCCCTCTTTGGTCAATATTTATAAAGAATTAGAAGATGATTTGGGGTATCCTCCTGTTTCACACGGCTTTTTAGAAAGTTGGGCTAAACAAGGTGTTTTACTGTTAAACACAGTGTTAACGGTGCGCAATGGTCAAGCCTATTCTCATCGTGGTCAAGGTTGGGAACAGTTGACGGATGCGATCATTCAAAAATTAAACGCGCGCGAAAAACCAGTAATCTTCATTTTATGGGGGAAACCCGCACAAGAAAAAATCAAAATGATTGATACAACCCGGCATATTATTTTAAAGGGTCCTCACCCAAGCCCACTCTCTGCGTATCGAGGTTTTTTCGGTTCCAAACCTTTTTCGGCTACAAATCGAGCCTTAGAGGAACTCGGGGAATCACCAATTGATTGGCAACTTCCTGATACAGTGTAGTACAACAAGGGTCATCTGTTATAATGTAGAACAGGAAGTTTGTGAAATCATTATCAGAATAAGTTTTTTTAACTAATACAGATAGAAAGAACTGTTTTTTTTTAGTAGAATGGTGTATGATGAGAGGGTAAATAGAATATTGGAGGGTATATCGTGGAATTATTCGATAACTTAAAATTTAAAATCGTACGTCGCAATATTAACATTGTTTTTCCAGAAGCTAAAGATCCCCGTATTTTGGGTGCCGCTGCACGTTTGAAAGCGGAAGAATTGATGGAACCAATTTTGATTGGTAAGTCAGAAGAAATCGTAAAAGCTGCTCATGCCAGAGGAATCAAAACATCTAACTTTACAATTATTGATCCAGATAATTATGATCGTTGGGATGAAATGGTTGCTTCTTTTGTTGAGCGCAGAAAAGGCAAAGTATCTGAAGAAGATGCGCGTAAAATTTTAAAAGATGTTAACTACTTTGGGACTATGTTGACTTATATGGGACTTGCTGATGGGATGGTCAGTGGCGCAATCCACTCAACTGGAGATACAGTGCGCCCTGCTTTACAAATCATCAAGACAAAACCAGGTGTCAGCCGTACCAGTGGAGCAATGATTATGGTGCGCGGTCGTGACCAAGAAAAATATCTATTCTCAGATTGTGCAATCAATGTGAATCCAACGGCACAAGAACTTGCGGAAATTGCTGTTGATAGTGCGAAAACAGCTGAACTATTTGATATTGAGCCTAAGGTAGCAATGATGAGTTTTTCTACAAAAGGCTCTGCGAAAGCACCTGAAGTTGATAAAGTAGTCGAAGCAACAAGAATCGCGCAAGAATTAGCGCCTCAATATGAAATCGATGGCGAATTACAATTTGATGCTTCTTATGTATCTTCAGTAGCACAATTAAAAGCACCTGATTCTAAAGTAGCTGGAAAAGCAACCGTCTTTGTTTTCCCGGAATTACAGTCTGGAAATATTGGTTACAAAATTGCGCAACGTCTAGGAAATTTTGAAGCAATTGGCCCGATCTTACAAGGATTGAACAAACCTGTTTCTGATCTATCTCGTGGAGCAAATGAGGAAGATATCTATAAATTATCAATCATTACAGCTGCACAAACATTAATGAACGACTAATCAATGTCAAAGAGTCCAAACATTCACTTTCGTGGATTTGGACTCTTTTTTTATTGTCGATTGCCTCAAGGTCTAGATTTCGGTATACTAAACTACATAAAAAGTGATAGATCAGTTGAAAAGTAGGGATAACATGAAAATTTCAGTTCAAAATTTAGCACAAACAGAGCAACTAGGTATAGCAATTGGCAAGCTTGTTTCTGCAGGGGATGTCATTATTTTATCAGGTGATTTGGGTGCTGGAAAAACAACGTTTACTAAAAGTTTGGCTTTAGGATTAGGAATTGAACAAATGATCAAAAGTCCGACATATACGATTATTCGTGAATATCAAACTGGACGTTTACCACTGTATCACATGGATGTTTATCGAGTTGGTGGTGAGGTAAATGATTTAGGTTTGGACGAATATTTTGAAGGCGATGGCGTTAGTGTGGTTGAGTGGGGGCAGCTATTAGAAGATGATTTGCCGGACGATCATCTTACGATTTTTTTAGAGAAAGATCCTGAAAATTTTGATAAAAGAATTATGACGATTGACGCCCAGGGAGAAAAAGCCAAGCAATTATTGCAAAAAATAAAAAAGTTGGAGGAACAAAAATGACTGCTGTTGATTTCGTAATTCGTGAAGCTGTCCCAGAGGATGGTGACAAGATACTATCGGTTTTGAGAATTATTGGAAGTGAGACTCCTTTTTTGATTATGGATGAAAAAGGGCTGGAAATGGATTCTGAAGCGATGCGTGAAAACCTCGCGAACCTGTATGAATCGCCCAATAATGTTCTGTTGGTAGCTCTCGTCAATGATAAAGTTGTAGGGACGGCATCCGTCAAAGCATCTTCCAAAAGTCGCATGGAACATATCGGTGAAATCGGAATCAGTATTTTAAAGGACTACTGGGGGTTTGGTTTAGGCAGTTTGATGATGGAAGAAATTATTCTTTGGTCAAAAGAAAGTCAAGTGATTCGTCGACTAGAATTAACCGTTCAAGATAGGAACCAGCGGGCCATTCATGTGTATGAGAAACTTGGGTTTAAAACCGAAGCGATCATGCCAAGAGGGGCTAAAACAGACGATGGTGTATTTTTAGATGTTCATTTGATGAGCTTGATGATTGATTAACGAGCGATGGTTCAACAAGTAAGTCTAGGCTATTATTTATTTTGCAGATCATCAAGAAAGATGTTAAATGTTTGACTGTGGTATTTCAAAAAAGATATTTTTTGTAGTGGCTGAGAGAAAAGTAAAAAAGATGCCTTAAAACCAAATAGATGGTGGGAGCAGAAGTAACTCCTACGGAAATAAGTGATAACTCATAAAAAGTTGAAAAACAATTTTCGTGAGTTGTCGCTTATTTTTTGAGTCAAACACTCCTGTACTTCCCTCCCCCTTTTTTGATTGAACGATCAAAATGCTACTAAATATTTCAAATTTAACTGTTCATTGGTGAAACAGCCATAATACTTATGAAAAAGAGCTAAGCTATTTTAAGAAAGTTTTTCACTGCAATCAAACTGTTGAGTAAATATTAGTTATAGTTGAGTGTCAATTATTTAGCAATAATAGAACGTAGCCTTTTTTATACTTTTTCTGTTTTATATGTTCTTTTCTAAAAGTAGTGGAACGAATTTGTTTATTTATCAGAAGTTTTGATTATTAAACACAATGAAAAATTAAATTTTTCTTAAGACGAAGAAGAAATGAATCTTTGTTTTGATCTCTTTCTACTAATAAGGTGAAAGGAGAAAAAAATGGTTGAAATGACAGATGAATTACTTCGGTTAGTTAAAAAAGCAAGAAAAGGAAATAGTGAAGCGTTTGAAACACTTCTAAAAGAACAATATGAATATATTTATCGAACAGCGTATCACTATGTACATTCAGAACAAGATATTTTAGATTGTATACAAGAAACAACGATCGAAGCGTACAAAGGAATTTCAAAGTTAAAAAATCCCCAATATTTTTATACGTGGTATATTCGAATCTTAATCAGAACAGCAGTTAAAATTGCAACAAAATCAAATAAATTTAAGGAAATAACGATAGAAAATTATGTAGAGCATATTCAAAGTAGTAATAGCAATCAAAAATCGAAACAACAAATCGATTTAGTGAATTCTTTTGAGAAAATCGAACAAAAATATAAAGAGGTATTGCAACTTTACTACTATCAAGAGTTGACTATAGAGGAAATAAGTCTTTTGTTGAAATTACCAGTTGGTACTGTAAAAACGAATTTATTGAGAGGAAAAGAAAAATTACGAATGATATTGGGAGATGATTATTATGAATGAGAAGCCAAAAAAGGTAATAGAAAAAATAAATTCGACGATTCCAGTCCCAAAAGAAGAAACATTTAAAGCAATAGAAACTGGGGTTTCTTTAGGTAAAAAAGGTGTTAATAAATATCGAAAAAAGAAATCTATCATTGGTGTAGTTGCTCTTGCAGCTTTGACAATCATTATCGTACAACATTCAATTATTGTGGATGCTGTAACAGAAGTTGTCGCTGAACTTGGAGCAAAATTAACAAAAGTAAAACCAGAAGATCCTCAGGAAACTGCACCAAAAGCAGCATCTTATAATCAAAAAGTAATTGTGTACCCTGAATCAGCTGAGGTAGAAGCAACGATAACTAATTTTGCTGGGATTAAATTTATAAAACCAATTACCCTTGAAAAAAATACAAAAATTAGCAAAGAATTATTAATGAAGTATCATTGGGCGTTTTTAAGTACGGATGATAAGGATGAATTAGCTCTAAGTGTTGTTCAATCGTCTTTTAGTGTTCGGACGTTTGATGAAGAGCAGGCACACGTGTCTATGTTCAATATGAATACAGGCGCGCAAGTTGAACCTACTGATGTTCGGACTACTTATTCAATCAATGGGAATAAGTATGATGAAAAAATGATCCTTGAATCAGGAAGAGAAATGGAAGGACACTATGAATTAAGTATTGTAGATGGTTTATTAGTGATGTTTCCGAATGATGAATACGATCATAAAAAAGAACGAGAAGTTTTTCTTCAAGCAATAGAATTGACAGCGGGGGATGAATGACTTTTGGTGCGAGTGTCTGTCAACGTACTAACTAAGAAAAATCATCTAGAGGAATAGAGAATAAGCAGTGCAAAAGGAATTTATGTCAAGTCTGTACACGCTAATTTTTAAGAGAATCAGCTCAATAAAAGAAGCTTTTTCAGAAACGTCTTCTTGTTTTTGGAGTGGAGTATTTGTTGATTTGTATAAAAAAAAATATAAATTAACATTAAAACAATAATTAAATTATTTATATCTTTTAATCTATTATATTATAGTATATAATTATAAATGTATTTAAATAGAGAGGAGTTGAAAACATAATGTGGGTTGATATTGTACAATATTGGTTAAACGCAGCATCTGGTTTTTTCAATTTATTCAAATAAGTATTAATTAATAAAATGAAAAAAGTTGACTAAAAAAAGATAATCTAGATGGATTATCTTTTTTTAGTCTGTTTTATCACCAAATAAAGGGAAAAAGCACGATTGTTTTTTCATATAAAATCCGCTAAATAACTGGGATAGAAGTAACTTTTATTGAAATGAGAGTAACCATGAAACGTTGAAAATACTAGATAGAGATCATTGAACTTAGAATGAAAATTTTTCGTGTTATTTATTATTTTATGAGTTATCACTCATTTTTGGGTGCAGGTCATACCATTAGTAAGATAGTCGTAAAATTCATGAACGGATTGATTTAACACTCCTCTTAACGTAAACTTTAATTATGATCTCTAGTTAGGAATCAACCAGTTTTCTTGATCGTATCAATAGGTATTAAGCCATTTAACAATAAAAAGGAGTTTTAATTATAAAATGAATAAATTAAAAAAACTGACCATGATCTTGATGGGAATAGCGGTATCACTAATTGTGCTTCCTTTTATCATTGCATTAGTATTTCCAACTAGTTCATTTATGCAAGTTGGGTTTGTTTTTCCTATGTTCGGTTTTATGATGCTCCCATTTGTAGGCCTTTTTTTTATTCCTTCTCTTTTGGTAGACTATTTTAGTCAGTCAAAAAATAAATATTCTAAGGGGGGAATTCGCTTGTTGCCGGATAAGGAACTGATTATAGATACGGGCGATCCTTCTTTTTTATTTTTAGTGAATGCGGAGTTATATCCCTCTTTTGTTGACGAAGATTGGGACTTAGAGCAAGACCTGATCCCCCATATCCAAACACAACAAACAGTAGGACATATTCTAATGTATACACTAAACGCGGATCTTCCGCTAGATAAGTGGACGATCCATGCCTATATAAATAAAGAGAGAACCGCTAAAAATTATATGAAAAAAGCTCGAAACTACATTGAAGTCTCTAATCATACGTTGTATTTTATTGATTATACGTGTTTAACGATGGCTGCACAGTTTGTTGATGAACCTATTCCGAATAAAGTATGTGAACCGTATGTGATTGAGTTAGAGAACGGACTATATCAAGTCGATTCCTACTTATATACTGATAGTGAGAATGGAAATAAGTTAAGTAAACGAGAAGATATGGATGTATATTTTACGTTAATTTCGAAGCTTCCAAGTACTGAAAATCATGAAATAGATTGGGCGTAATGGCTATAAAAAGTGAAATTTAGAGATAGGATGAAAGTGATACTATTGATTGCCTTAGCGGTAAAAAGAAGCTAGGAACAGTTAAAACGAGTGCTCTCGAAAACTAAGGATCAAAAAATAAGGAGTAAAGGAATGGGAATATGGCGACACATAACCATAATTTAAATATTCATTATTCAGCCCCACAACAGTATTGGGATCAACTAGCAGTATTATATGAAAAGATGCCACATTGGAGTGGCTATCAAGACAACATTCCTACTTGGTATGGACAGGACGAACGGATCATCGAAGTTTCGGTCGAACCAAGTGGCTTAAGTTTTTACGCTAAATTACCACAAGCAGAATGGGAACAATGGTTTTCACTGTTTAAACAAGAAGCAACAAAAATAATGGGGTATCCCGTGGGCGAACCTGAGGAAGATTTTGACTTTGTTTATTTTTAATAGAACTGTTTGAACAGGCTCATAAACGTGCTAAATAAGAAAAGAGAAGGAATTACATGGTAGTCGCTGACAGCCAACGCTTGAAACGTTGATGTCATAGCGACAAAAGAATGACGATATATAAAAAGAGTGTTTTCGATAGGAAGCACTCTTTTCGTTCTGTAATAGTTGCAAATAACAGGAGGAACGACGAATGACAGAAATAATTAGAAAAGCTAGGAAAACGCGTAAACAAGGGAATTCCTATATTACGTCCTTGCTAAAAGAAGTGATTCAAACGTTGTCCTTAAATGAAGGAGACAAGGTAGAGTTTGTCATTCGTGATGGACAAGTATTACTAGAAATAAAATCTGAACATGTACTAGAAACGTTTTCTGAAGAGATTGATTATTTTATGAATCAACATGATCAATCGTTTAAAAACTTGGTGGAACGATGATCCAGTATTTAACGATAGAAGAAGTGATTGCAATGAATTACGCATTGATTAAGCGATATAGCGCTCCAAAAATTGTCGGGGTGAAAGAAATGGGCACATTAGAAATGATCATTGCATAACCAAAACAAGCCGTTTTTGATGAAGAATTGTACCCAACAATTTTTGATAAAGCCTATATTCTATTTGAGAAATTAATCAAAAAGTATTGTTTTCATCATGCAAATAAATGAACAGCGGTTTTAGCATTGTGAAATGAAATGATTACTTGTTAAAAGTAGAGGATAAAGAGTTAGAGGATATAACAGTAAAGGTTGCGGTAAATGATGTGTCAAAAGAAGAAGTCGTCGATTGGTTGTTGAAATATAGTGTATCATGTGATGAAGATTGTAACTGTTTTTAATTGAATAGATGTAAAGGAAATAAATCGTTTAAATCATACTATATATTATAAATATAGTATGTTTTGTATTCTTTATAAAAGAAAATGAATTATTGAATTAAATTGAATTTAACAACTCTTTTTGTCAAAAAATATGGTATATTTATACTAAACATAATGTAAACGTAAACAAAGAGGTGGAAACGGATTTGGCAAATTATGAAGTAAATAATATTTCTATTGAATCAATATTGAACTGGATTAAGGAAGAGAAAATCGCTATACCAGAAATTCAAAGACCTTTTGTTTGGAAAGCCTCAAAAGTAAGAGATTTGATTGATTCTCTTTATCGTGGATTTCCTACTGGCTATATTATCACGTGGAGCAATCCAGACACACGATTAAAAGATGGGACAGTCTCAACTGGGAAAACGGTCATTATTGATGGACAACAACGGATTACCGCAATGACAGCAGCATTGGTTGGTCAAGCGGTAATCAATAAGGAGTATCAAAAGAAAAGAATCAAAATTGCTTTTAATCCATTGTCTAAAAGATTTGAAGTAGCTAATCCTGCAATAGAAAAAGATGTGGCTTGGATTACAGATATCAGTCAATTATTTGAAGTTTCATTTGATCCGTGGTCGTTTGTAGATAATTACGCAAAGCAAAATGATGTTAGTGCCAGCGAGATAAATGCTATTTTAGCACCGTTACTTCAAATTAAAGCAAATAACATAGGAATTATTGAGCTATCTTCTTCTTTAGAAATTGAAACAGTAACCGAAATTTTTACACGCATTAATTCTAAAGGAGTGAATCTGTCTCAAGCTGATTTTGTTATGTCTAAGATTGCTTCTAATACGGAATCTGAAGGTGTTTTAATTCGTAAAACAATTGATTATTTTTGTCATTTGATGGAACGACCACAAGATTTTGAAAATATCGCCTCAAACGATAGAGATTTTAGTTCAACGGAATATTTCAGTAAAATTGAATGGGTTGTTAAAAATAAGACGACTATTTATAGTCCAAAGTATACGGATATCTTACGTGTTATCTTTACGTATAAATTCCATCGAGGAAAACTCGCTGATTTTGTTCAATTACTAACGGGGCGTGATTTTAAATCCAGAACTTATCTCAAAGAGATAGAGATACAAACTTTTGAACAGTTGAAAGAAGGACTGTTTAGTTATTGTAATAAAACGAATTTTCAAGGGTATCTTATGATCCTTGAGTCTATTGGCATTGTTTCTCCAAAGTTTATTCAGTCAAAAAATGTATTAAATTTTGGCTATATCCTTTATTTATATTTAAAAGAACAAAAAGTTGCGTCAAAAATAGTCGAACAAGCGGTTCGTCGTTGGGTATTATTATCCTTTTTAACGCAACGGTATTCGAGTTCACCTGAATCAAAATTTGATGAAGATATTCGTAAATTTGTTTTGGCTGTCTCACCGTTAGATGTGATTGACCAAGAAGAAAAGGGAGTACTATCGGACGCTTTTTGGGAAACGATCTTGGTGGATAAATTAACAACTGCAAAAACCAATTTTGCTTTTTATGCGTATTTGATGGCACAAATAAAAGATGAAAATAAAGGTTTTCTATCAGATGAAATTACAATTCACTCGATGCACTTGAATTATGGAGATGTTCATCATATCTTCCCCAAAAATTACTTAAAGAAAAAAGGCATTGATAAGCAAGACGAGTATAATCAAGTTGCAAATTATGCCATTGTTCAAAAAGAAATCAATATTCAAATTAGTGATAACGCACCAATTGATTATTTAAGTCAGTATGACAAAAATGATCTTAAGATTAAAGAAAATTTCTATGAAAATGCGATTCCGTTGGATTTGTTTGAAATGGATGACCTAGATTATAAACGATTTTTGGATGAGAGAAGAAAACTGATGGCTGAAAAAATTCGTGAGTTTTACCAATCATTTAACAAATGAATATATAGAAAAAAGTAAAGATGGGATAGCAAATGAAGGAAGAACCAAATTTAGACGTTATTTACCATACATTCTACGAACGTCTCTTAAGTTTGCAGTACTGGGCAACTGTAGAAATTAACCATAAACCAACGAAAGGCCGACTTAGAGAAGGATTCATTAAAAAATTGGTGAATGAGCGGCTGCAAAATTGCACTATACATCACGGAATACTTACCGATGGTTCATGGCAATCAACTGAATCAGACTTTATAAAAACAGTGAATAATTCTATTAGGCATGATTATGGTGTAACGATTTCTAATTGTGTCTTATTCATGGAGATAAAAAGTTGTGCAAAGCGAAGTGAGTTGAATAAGTTAGAAGAAATTTCTAAACAATTGAAGACCAAGAATGCTCACCTTGTAACGGGAATTTTTTGTTATACAACGGAAGCACAAGAGAAAACGATATTAAAAAATTTTGGTTTTTATTATGATCCTACACTTTTAGCTTATGACGTGTATAATAAAAAGATAGATCAGTTTCCAACGATTGATTTTTGCTTTTGTTTGAACAGCCATGAGGAAGATCCCTTTAACCCTACCCCCTATTTTATTAATCTAGATGGGGACAAACGAACGTTATATAGAGGATTTGAAGGCGAATCAATTGCTAAGCTGTTTGACCGATTACGATATGAAGGAGAACAATAATGATTACAGGTGAAATGAAAAGTAAGATTGATGCGATTTGGACGGTTCTTTGGACCGAAGGGAGTACCAATCCGTTAACGAATATTGAACAATTAACTTATCTTTTATTTATGAAAGATTTAGATAAAGCAGAGTTAGCGAAAGAACGGGATATGGCAGCTTTAGGCATTCCTTATACCGCTATTTTTCCAGAAGAGAAACAAATTTACCGTTGGAGTCAATTTAAGCAATTAGGCAATAATGATGAATTATTCGAATTAATGCAACAAGAGATTTTTCCTTTTATTAAAAACTTAAAAGGAGATGAAGATGAAACCGCGTTTTCTCGTTATATGAAAGACGCTATTTTTCAAATCAATAAACCGTCAACACTGCAACGAGTGATCGTTATTTTAGATGAATTACCGACGGATGATAAAGATATGCAAGGGGATATTTACGAGTATTTGCTGTCGAAATTACAACAAGCAGGAACTAATGGTCAATTTCGTACACCACGACATATTATTAAAATGATGGTTGCAATGATGCAACCAACACCAGAAGATACGATTATCGACCCTGCCATGGGTTCTGCTGGTTTTTTGGTTGCTGCTAGTGAGTATTTAAGAGAGAATCACAATGAGCTGTTTCTTGATGATACACTTTCGGCCCATTATCACAACGGAATGTTTCATGGAAATGATATGGATAGTACGATGCTGCGGATTGGTGCGATGAATATGATGCTTCACGGCGTAGATAATCCGCAGATTGCTTATCGTGATTCATTGGCGCAAGACAATGACGAAATCGATAAATACTCTTTAGTCCTTGCCAATCCACCATTCAAAGGGTCATTGGATTATGATTCAGTTGCCAATGATTTATTAGCAACCGTAAAAACCAAGAAAACAGAATTACTTTTTCTAGCGTTATTCTTACGTATTTTAAAACCAGGCGGTCGCGCAGCCGTTATTGTTCCAGATGGGGTTCTTTTTGGTTCCTCAAAAGCGCATAAGGAAATTCGTAAAACCTTGTTAGAAGAAAATCAATTAAATGCCGTGATTTCCATGCCTAGTGGCGTCTTTAAACCCTATGCTGGTGTTTCAACTGCGATCTTAGTTTTTACCAAAACCAGTACAGCGAGTAAAACAGAAAAGGTTTGGTTTTATGATATGCAAACAGACGGCTATAGCTTAGATGATAAACGTAGTCCCATTGAACAATCAGATATACCAGATATTGTTCAACGGTATACGCATTTAGAGGCAGAAACAGACCGTCAACGAACTGATCAATCCTTCTTTGTTCCATTAGCAGAGATTGAAGCAAATGATTATGACTTAAGTATTAATAAATATAAAGAAATAGAATATGAAGAAATAGCGTATGAAGATCCAGAAGAGATAATTAAAAATATAAAATGCAAAGAAATACAAATTAGTGAAGATTTAGAATCTTTATTAAATTTGTTGAAGGTACAGTAAAATGAAATTACTAGAGATGTTTGAAAAAACAATGAATGGTGAGTGGGGAAAAGAAGTTGGAGATAATCTAGTTCCTGTGTTGAGAACAACCAATTTTCATAATGATGGTAAATTAGACTATACTAAATTAGTCTATCGTAATATTGACATTATAAAGTATGCCGATAAAATATTGAAATATGGAGACATAATCATTGAAAAGTCTGGAGGTAGTCCAAAACAACCTGTTGGAAGAGTTGTATTTTTCGATAATAAAGATAAGAATGAATTGTTTTTTTCAAATAATTTTACTGCAATTTTAAGACCTAAAGAAAGTACTTATCCTAAATTTGCATTTTATCAACTAAGATATTTGTATAAAAGAAAAGAAGTTTTGAAATATCAAAATAAAACTACAGGAATTATTAATCTTAAATTAAATGATTACTTGGAGAAGACGGATGTATTAACAATTGGATATAGTCAGCAGAAAAAAATAGCCGATGCTCTTGATCTTGCACAATCATTAATTGATATGCGAAAAGAACAATTAGCTGAAATGGATCGACTGGTTCAAAGCGTATTTTATGAACTGTTTGGTTCTTCGTTTTCAATTGATTCAAATTGGGAAATAAAAAAAATTGGTAAAATATTTACTGTAAAATCTGGTTCAACTCCTAGTAGAAAAAACAAGCAATATTGGCAAGATGGAAACATCCCCTGGATAAAAACTAACGAAGTTTTAAATAATGTTATTTTTTCATCAGAAGAAAAAATAACTGAATTAGGTAAAAGTCATTCAAGTGTAACTTTATTTCCTAAAGATACAATTTTAATTGCCATGTATGGTCAAGGGAAAACGAGAGGGAGAAGCTCAATGTTAGGTATTGAAGCAACTACCAATCAAGCTTGTGCAGCTTTGTTACCAGAAAAGAGTATAAATATGTATTTTGTTTGGTATCAATTAATGCAAAGATATGATGAATTAAGAGCTCTAGGACGAGGTGGAAATCAACCTAATTTGAATCTTGGGTTAATTAGAGAGTTTAATATAATTGTTCCACCCATTACTCTTCAAAATAAATTCGCTGCCATTGTCGAAGAAATCGAAGCACAAAAGAGAGTGATGAAAGCGAGTTTAGCTGAGATGGAAACCAATTTCAATGCGTTAATGCAAAAAGCATTTAAAGGAGAACTATTCCCAGAATAAAAGATGAAACATAAAAAGGGGGTTGCGTATGTCAAACTTTAGTTTTTTAAAAGCCGATCAAGATTTTGCTGATTTTGCTGATGCCTGTATGGAGGCTGAGCAGTTTATTGGAACGAATACGGTTGTTTCCGCTGTTTGGGCTCGTCGTGCGTTGGAATTAGCGATTAAATGGATGTATAAATTTGATAATAGTCTAGTTGTTCCGTTTAAAGATAACCTCAACACGTTGACGAGTGCAGCGAGTTTTAAACAAATTATTGATCCTCGTTTAGTGCCTTTAATTAATTATGTGCGTAAGTTAGGCAATGCATCTATTCATAGCGGAAAATCTGTCAAACGAGAAGAAGCTGTGGTTTCTTTACGTAATTTATTTGAGTTTGTGAATTGGATTGATTACACGTATGGAGAATCGTATCAACGTCGTGTATTTGACGAACAATTATTACCGACAAGTGATCAGTTAATTGTCAAAGAAAAACCGGGAAAAATGGTCAAGGTTCAAGAAGAAATAACTGCAAAAGATCCTTCATTAAAAGAATCCGTTCATTTTGCATCTGTTGAAAAACGTCAAGAAGTCACTAACAAACGTGAAACAGGGCAACGATTTGAAGAAATATATCGTGTGGATGAATTGTCCGAAGCAGAGACCCGCAAACATTATATTGATGTAGAACTTAAATTGGTTGGTTGGGAAATCGGGAAAGATGTTCA
>JAEBDU010005200.1:0-12076 GCA_016802625.1 Heliconius numata | reverse complement strand
TCAGAGCTTAATGTGGACGTTAGATCCCACGGAAGAGAAATTGGATCAGTATTAAAAATAGTTGTGCCATTCTTTCCAACTTGTTCGCTATTCTCTCCCAAGACGTAGACGAAGGTATTTCTTGTGAGCGTTTGACCATTTTTAGTCAGTGTGTAGGTCAAAGGGAATTTCCCGAATTTTTCGGCTGCATTGATATCCACCAATTGTTTAGAATCAACGTTTACATCTGTATTGTACTTATCCCCAGTCTCTAAATCCCATGCTAAGACATTTCCATACGTACTCGTTGTGTCCTCTCCAGTCAACAGTGCTTGTGTTAAACCACCAGTTTTTTGTAGTTCCTTTAGATCACTTAACTTGATAGTAAAGTTCTCTGCGTGTAAGGCTGCTTTGGCTGTTGTTTCCTCGTATTTTGTTTTTTTGTCAACTTTGTTCACCCATCGCGAAGTTGAAGTCTTTGATAAATTAGAGTCCGTTGCAAAGTAAGTGACTAAATTAGGACCAACTTCTCCATCATCTTTAAATCCTAGAGAATTCCAATCAATTGGTTGAGTGTATTGTTTTGTGTCACTATCAAACATATTTACATTTCTATTCACTCGATCTTGAAGCCAATTTTGACCCAATAATGTTGAATTAGAATCTATTGTGTCATATACAAAAGCATCCTTTAATAATTCTTCATCTTTATCAACCTTACCCAACTTATAATCTGTTAAATCAAATATCAAACTAGGCATTTTCTTTAATATGGGTGCATAGTCTGTTTCTCTAAAATAGGAACCAAAGAAAATTTTACTACGAGTTGTTTCGACACTATTCGAAGGTAAATTTTGATCAAATTCATTCATAGCTGCTGTAGTTGTCCCATACACTCCATATTGTTCTGATCCATCCGAAGTGTCTAGCGGAACAAATTTCGTTATATTATATGTACCAGCAGGAATTTCCAAACTAGACACATTTTTTATTGAAAAATCGTCATTCATATCTCCACTGATGATAGCTGGACTTGTTATACCAAATTTGAGCAATTCCTCTATATCTCCATTTGTATTGCCAATATATTTAATGGCATCATTACTTCTAGTTAACAAGAGTGACGTAGCTTTTGGATAAGACTTTACCTCCTGTATTTCCCCAGTACTGGTTGTATCTATTTTTACTAATTTTGAGTCATTTATTGGTGAATATATATATACATATGCTTGACCATCTTTGGTTAAATCTTCAAAATAAGTAAATTTATCTATATTCCCAGAAGATCCCGTAGCGATATCAGATATATACAAGTTTTTTTTGAATGTAAAATTACTATCATATAAACTAATCGAGTTCACTTCTATATAATCTGTTACATCGTTTTTGTATAGATACGCTCTTTCAAATACTAAATAAGTATTAGAATCTATTTGATATAAGGCATTTATAGTAACTGAACCGTTAACACTTCCCGTATAACCACTTTGTACATTTAAATTTTTCTGAGTTTTTGAGGCTGGATTAAATATAGTTACCTCTTTAGCTACTGATGTCAGCTTACCATCTGCCACATTATTAGAAATAAATGGTTTATACGTAATATATTCAGAATTTTGCTGAGTTTCTCCATATATTGGATTTTCAGTATTTAGTGCAACTTTATTAGTATCATCAATACTTGGTATAGTCGTAAATATGGCTCCCATATTGCTTGCGGTTGAAGAAAACTTATTTACTAGGCTAAATTGATTTTTTTCTAAGCTAGGATCTAATTCCATATTCAGCAGTTCTGCAGTACCGCCATTTCTACCTATTAATGAAAAATAAAATTTGTTATTCTTTTCTGTTACGCCTAAATTAGTAAAATCTTCAAATCGTTTACTAGAAGAACTAGTAAGAACATCATACGTTCCTAAAATCTCTCCAGTATTTTTAACATAGTACAAAACTTGTCTACCATACGCCGAAAGTGTGTCTGCATCATACACTATAGTTATAAAATTTCCATTTGGTAAAGCAAGTATACTATTAGCACTTTGTAATCGAGCTCCTTGAAAATTAGATCTACTTGAATACGTGGAAAATAGATTTTTAGTACTTGTTCTAGATATATCGTTTCCTTGAACATAATCTTCGTACAAAGTTTGATTTAAATTAGGTTCTATCAAATTTGTCGCATCTTTAGGTATTGTCATGGATATATCTGGGGTGTTTCCCTTATCAATTGTAATTTCTTTGTCTGGATCGGCTTTGATAACTTCCTCTTGGCTATAATATCTAAAAAGAAATAGTCCTAAACAGCTAATCACTCCTAACCCTATTAAAAGTTTTACTCTTTTTTTGTTTAATTTTTTCACGGTTCACACCTCGTATTTCTACCTGTCTATCTACATTATTTTTGTATGGAAAGTTTCTACTATTTCTTTTTACTACTATTTCTGGTACATAGATTGTTACAATAACTTTCTCCAATTGAAACGATGCATTCATTTGTTATCTATACTTTATATTTTTTACTTTTATACTGCTGGATCTTCACTTAATACCCAGTGAATTGTACTTGTAACGCTCTTGTTTTTTTATATTTGTATGATCGTTAAGATTCAATGTCACACTTGAAATTTCACGGGAAACCCCTAATGTACCCTCGGCTAGTGTTTGTGATTGATTGAAATAAATCGGTTACTTTCGCATTCAGTATCCATTCTTTTGTTTTCGTGAGACAATTATCACATACAGCCAAACAGACTGATTATACTCACATAGCTAAGCAATATAGCATTATTTTTAAAGTCTTTTCATGAGTTTCAAACAACTAAAATCCATTTAAAAGCTTTGATAGTTAATAACATTTATTTTTTACTTAAGTTCTATAGATTATCACAATAACTTCCTCTACGATGTATTGTGTGGTTCGTTAGTTTCTATTAATTAGATTGCTGGGTCTTCTGCTAATGTCCAGTTCACTTTACTTGTAAATTTCTTATCTTTTACATTACTGTGATCTTTTACTTTTAATTGAACACTAGATACTTCTTTCGCTACTGCTAAGGTAGTTGCTTCTGATTGTGTTTGTGTCGCATAGTCTAATACTTCCACTTCTTTTGTTGCCCCTGCAACCAACGTTACTGTTGCTGGTGATGCGGCGTAATAAGCTAATTGTGCCGATGTCATTGCACTCAATGCATTGTCTGCTGTGATCGCTGGTGTTGGTGTTGCTGGTTTAGCTGCATCTGACAATTTTGTATCAATATTGTACTTTTGTGCGGTTCCTAAATTAAATGATAGTTCTGCTTTATCTAATTTCGTTACAGTACTAACGCCTTTATCATCTGTTGCAGTATTTTGGAACTCATTCAATGTCGCTTTTACTGACCAACCATTCTTTTTATCTGCACGATCATCAGAGACTGCTAGATATTGTTTCACTGCTGTTTTAGGTGTTCCGTCTTCATTTGTACCAAATTCTTGTTTATAAGTTGCTGCTGTTGCAGTGGCTGCTACATCATGATTTCCGAAATCAAATGTTGTTGGAACATACGCCAAAACTAGGCCTCTTTGGAATGGTCCACCGCCTGGTGTGCTTTCGCTAAAAAACGAAATAGATCCATCTGTTGTCATTTTATTGGTTGTTGCTTCTTCTGCATGAGCGTTGTTTCCACCCATCAGTACTGCACTAAATGCTGCCGCTGTTGTTAATCCTACTACTACTTTTTTATTCATGATATCCTCCGATTTTTGCTTGTAGAGAAAGTTATTGTGCTAATCTATAGAACTTAAGTATCCAGCTAGTGTATTATCCACCCAATTGCATTAATTGATTTTTTACCGATACAAAAAGATAAACCATCAAGGAAAAAGAACCAATCGATACTAGTAATAACAAGTAATTAAGCAGTAATACGTTGAATGAATACCCCAATTTTTTCTTGGACTTCCGGTCTTTTAAGAATGTCCCTACAAAAATTAACAAGGCAATCAGACCAATCACCCCACTTGCCGCAATCCATACATAGATACTCATTTGCACTCACCTTCTAATGGGTGTTTTCTCTTGAAAAACAAAACCCCAATCAATAGAACGAAAAACCAACCGATTAGTAAAAACATAATTGGTTGTAATAATTCACCTGTCATTGGCAAGCGTCCAGTGGGTTTGGTTGTTGGATTCTCTGGAACAGAGGGCACTGTCCCAGACGGATCTGTGGATGGCTTTGTTTCTGTTTCACTACTGTGAGTAAATCCAATTCCTGTCTCTGTCCCGACTGCCTCCCCATAGACGGGAGAAATAGTCATCAAAGATAAACAGCTCAACAAGCCAATCAAACACCCTTTAATCCATTTTTCTTTTCTTCTCATTTTTTTTCTCCTTTCGCTTTCTGTTTTTCTTTTGTTTAATCATTCGTTGTTTCCATTTTCTTTGCCGTACAATAAGATATCCGCTAACTACCACGGTTAAAACTCCAGCTCCAACAATACTGAAATACGCCCACTCTGGTAACGTCAATTTATTCAATGCTTCTTCATTCATTTGCTTTGCTGTAGAGGCAGATATTTCAAAGTCTTTTTCTAATGTCCAAGTATCATAGCGGCTCTTAGCCTCTACTTTAGCTTGATACTTCCCTGCGGGAATAATATCTATTCCCCAATCAATTCCAAATTTAAACCGACTGTTCGGCGCAATAGAGCCATTTTCTAATTTCTGTTTTTTGACAACTTTTCCCGTTTTTTTATCGATAATAGAGGCAGTCATCGTGACGTCCGCAATCATTTTAGGCTCTGGATTTTGAAATTCTAATTGAATGGTTTTAAATGAGTGACTTAATTCTGCTTTTGCACTTAATAGATTTAGGGTCTTACTATTCGAATAGTCTTCTTCATTTTCTGCTAAAATCATGCCTATGCGATAGGCATATGCCGAAGTAATGGCATTCTTCTCTTCTGACTCTTCTTCATTTTCTTGTTGAAAATAAACAGTCCCCAATTTGATTCCATCAAAAGAGGCTTTTGGCGGAGTGATTGTCAGTGTGACGATCCGTTCCTCGTCTTTTTTTATTTCAAATTCTGGGTCACTCACGGTAACAATTTCTTCAATTGACTCGGTGAGTGTCGGGTCCTTTTCCACCCCGGCTTTATAGGCAACGGTCCCTCCCTCAGAAGTAATCGCGTTCGCCATGAAAACTTTTACTTTGGTCGGCTTTTCCGATTTCCCAGTAACTTTTATCTCTACCGTTTGCGGAACATTTGGTTCAGTCTTTAAATAAAAATATTTTTTTTCTTTATCAATTTGTGTATTAGAGATAACTGCTTCCACTTCAAATCCTAATGGAAGTTCTTCTTCTGCTGCTTTGGCCGGTTTCCCTATCAGGATGAAACTCCAAATCACTAGACCTAGTAAAGCGAATTTCATTTTTTGTTTATACTTACTGTTCATTCGACTGACTACCCTTTCGTTCCTAACATTCTTATTACTTAACAGCTTAATTATTGCACTTTTCTTCATTCTGTTTTACTATAAAAATACGATTGTGTTTCATTAACTTATGCTATTGGTCAGTTTATCCTGACACAATTCCCAAACTTCTTTTACTTGACTCATTCTCATTAAAAAGAAGGACTTAATTTAAAAAAAGAGTCATTCACTATTTTTCTTGTTTATCCCTGACCTATCTGTCTAGTTATTATGCTAGTTCAACTCACACATTACTTATTTACGCTATACATGTACCCTTTATTTCGAATCGTTTTAATCGTGAACTCTTGGCTTCCATTTACTTTGTTTCGTAAATGAAAAACAACATTAGCTAATGTGTATAAATTCGCTTTTTCGTTCATTGGCCAAATTGTGGTGATCAAGTGCTCATACGATACACATGTATTTTTATTTTTATATAAGATCATAAATAACTGGTATTCATTCCTAGTTAAGAGTTGTTCCCGATTATTTATAAGGACAGATTGATTGCGCTCATTGATAACTAATTGCTCACTAGATTTCGCATGATTTTTCGTTGCTTCTTTAATCCGTTCAAATGTGTTCTTTACAATAAGTGATAGCCGGTGAATTTGCGTTTCTTCCGTCAACACTTCATTTGCGCCCAACTCCATTAATAATTCTTGCTCATAATCTAGTGGTATTGTAGAAAACACCCAAACAAACAAGTGAGGATTCGATTGGCAAACACGTAACCAATCGACTACTACTGGCAACTTCTCTTTTTCTGTCAAGGGAATGATCACACCAAAGACTGTCGTTAGGTCCTCTTTTCCGTGAATGATCGCTAGTGAGTGTTGTTCTTTAGTTAGTTGTTTGAACCATCGTTCATTGGTTATCGACGGTTGGTCGATAATACCTAAGTTTGACATCATTTCAGTTCATTCCTTTCTATAATGGGGAAGTGTTAGTTACTCGCGATCGTTTTCTGTGAAAAAAATCTTTTATTTATACCTGTCTAGTAAACTCGAAAGGCCTCACGTTTTTCTCTTAGAAGTAACTATACTACGCGCTATCTCCAAAAGCTTATCCTATCAACGACTATCAATGCCTAGCGACGATTGTTGACGGCGAAAAAAAAAGAAAGTCGTCCACCTAGATATCGAAATCAAGCAAAAATCAAAAAGAAAGCTCTTCACAACTCTCTTTTTTCTATAAAAAAAGGTCAAAAATAGAAAACGTTTTCATTTTAAAAAAGATGAATACATGATAGAAAATAGCTGTTTTTTTATTCTTACTCCGTTCTTTTTATCTCGCTTGTTCCATTTGTTGGATCACTTGTTGGCGACTCTCCAAGAACGAATCCGTATAGATATCTAACGTCGTTTGTGTTGACGTATGACCCAATAGTTTACTAACTGACGCTATGTCTCCTTTGGCTTCAATACAACGCGTCGCAAACGTATGACGCAATTGATGGAAGTTCACCAAAAAGAGGGCACATTTTTTCCGTATCTTGTGGAAATAATAGGTCAATACCCGTGGTTCAGTTGGCTGTTGTTTGTTGGAACAGACAAAAGCCCCAGGGGCCTTCTTTTTCCATCGTTTTAGGTACTTATATAAGGTATACGTCATAGGAACCGTTCGATTGGAACACTCGGTTTTTGCTTGATCTAATACTAATTGAGTACGTTCACCCATTCTCATGAGAGGGACCCGTTGATACGTCCGACGCACATGAATGGTTCGTTGCTCTAGATTAATATCGTCCCAATGTAACGCCGCAATCTCGCCAATTCGTAATCCTGCATGAAGTGCCAACAACACAGGGAGCCCTTGATGCAAAGGTAATATTTTCGCCTCTTTTTCCAACTTTGATTGTTGGGGTCTCGACAAGGCTTTCCCCTTATTTCGTTTCTTTTTTGGGAGCTGTATTCGTTGGCAAGGAACATGTAGAATTTTTCGTTGTCTATAAGCTTCATTTAACGACTTCTTAAAAATTTGATAGAGCACATGAACCGTTGTGGCTTTTAATCCTTGATGTTGCCACGAATCAATCATTTGTTGGATAACCGCATCATCCAGTTCATTTAAGGGAATGTGCCCAATCAATGGAAAAATGTAGTGGGTTAATTTATACAAATACGTATGGTATGTTGCACTTTTTAACACCTGTTGATGGTGATACATCCAAGAGAACGCCCACTCTTCATAAGAAATAGAAGCTTCTCCTTTCAATTGAATCAAGGTTTGATATTTCAACTTATACGTATACAAGCGATGCTTCACGTCGCCATAGGTTCTCCCATAAATGTACCCATATTTTAGTTGACCGTTTTCTTTACGCCCTTTTTTGTAGCGTCCTTCCCAACGACCATCTTTTCTTTTATATATATTTTCACCTTTTCGAGCCATATTTTTCATCCTTTCTTGACGGCTTATTTGACGGAGTATAAAAAAACTATTTTTTTGCCTTAATTTCACAAATATTTTCAAAATATAGAAATAAATTTAAAATAAGGTTGTTTTTTTCGTTTAGTTTTAATATAATTAAGCAAGACGTTTGTATATTCGTTAAAAACTAATAGTAATTCTTAGTATAGTTACTTCTAAGAAGTGCTAAATTAGCATGACATGCTTGAATTACTGATAAAATTAGGACGATTCATACTATTTATATATTTTTTATAAAAATAAAATTTAAATAAAGTATCAAAAAGCAGTAAATAGTATATATCAAAAGAGAGAAGATTGTGTAACTTTATACAATCTTCTCTCTTTTTTATAGTGTTTCCTCAAGATACGCGCCTCCATAACAGTTCTCCTAGCGATTCATTATCGCAAGAGTTGTGTTAAGTAATTGGTAACAGTTAATGCGATAACCTAAGTTCAAACTCCCTTACACGTACAGAAGAGAAAATACGCCTATCCTTGTACCGAAACTGTCTGTTTGAGTCCCTTTCATTGCGTTACGAGTTCCTATGGACGCAATTGTTTATCTATACTGTCAACTCTACAGGTGTTGGTAACACAAAAAGAACCGTATCCTTTGTTTGGGATACGGTTTCTTGATACTGTTTATTCGATTCATTGAATTCTTTCAACTAGTTGATGGATTCCTTTTTATTAATCAATAATACACACCTAGAATACCTACTACTATAAATCATCAAAATTCATTTTGGAAAACCATTTCTAACAGTCAAAAAATAACAAAAATATCATTACTTATGATACGGTTCTGCGTATCGCAAGTGAATGATATTCCATTTTGTACTCTAAGATAGATTGCCAGTATAATTGTTCATCGTTACCAGAATCATGAACAATTTGCTAGGTAAATTTATACTGTATCTAAGAATATGTAACGTAGCAAAAATTTCCCATTCTCTAACCAACACACTCTCCATTCCTTTTAATGATGATGGATTTTTCAAAAATTCTTTAAACTTAGTTACTGTTATTTTACCATCATATGTCCAATTGCTTTGTCTAAAATGTATAAATAAACTAGAGACTACAGGATTCTGCTATCTCTAGTTTATTATTTAATCACAATTATAAAAATGCTCTTTGTATATCTAATTCATATCCTAGACTCTTCATTTCCTTTATCAGATCCATTTTCCAAGCACCCGCTTCATCAAAAGGAATATAAACAACTCCTGATATATCATTAGGTTTCTCAACTTCTCCTTTGACAAGTGCACAAACTCTTGTTCTACCCAATTTACCAATTAGGTATCCGTGTTCAAATACAACATTCTGCCTCGCTCTAAATTGTAAGAATTCTTGACCTTTTGATTTCCCCTCATCACAAGGTGTGTACAAGACTATAGCAAACCCAACATTGGAATTTGCCTCTATTTTTTCAATGATAGTTTTACCTTGACTTGCTTGTTCATGCAATATTATAGCTTCTAGTCCCGCTTTCTCTATAAATCTTGCTACAGTAATCTTGGCCTCATTATCATGTCCATGTACAATAAATACTTTATTCATATCCATTCTTATTGCTCCTTCACACTTAACAATCTCAGAGTTACTAACAATATATTTAACATCACTAAAAAATGTTGTCATTTTTGTTTCAGATATTTCTATAATTAAGATATTATGAGATTCAAAATTAACAACTTCTGAACGTATCTTTGGTCTAGAGGAAAGTTCCTCTAATGATTTCTCAATAACAGATTCATAATTAAAATTTTTACTAAATCCAATAATTGAAAATCCCATATCTTCCTTCTCAATTCCTATAATAATATAGCCCCCTCCACTATTAGTTACCGCACAAATAGCTTGAGAATAAAAAGATGGAGTCATTTGAAACTTCCGACATATAACTGGTCTATCTATTTTTCCTAACATCATTTGTTCAATCACTTTAGAAAGCACTAACTTCACCTACCTAATCGGGTATAAAGGTATTCTATTAATTCCAGTCATTTTTAATATTTTTCCAAAAGAAATTTTCTGTGGTTCAATTTTACCGTCCTCTACCCATAGTTCCCAGTCTTTTTCAAAATCAAGGATATCCTTTTCTGTATCATAGTATATTATAACTTGATCATAATCAGATGGGCGAATAATGACAAAAATATCTTCTTCATTTTTCCTAGTCAAAAAAATAGTGTTACTGATTTCAATGCAATTACTAAAATCATACTCACTTTTTTTCTTCAAAAAATTAAGAACGTTTTCTTTAGAACGGTTTAATAATTTTTGTACATAATCAAATTTAAGCTGATCACTATTTGATGAATGAATGAACTGCTTTCCAAACATACTGTTACCTAATGCTATATCTAATTCAGCTTGAGAAGAAATACCTGATTGTATTAAACTTTCAGTTGTTATTTCTATTTCTTTCTTACTCATTTCAAATGAATCTGAATAAGTTTCTATTGATTTTGATTCCGACAATAGAATTTCAAGATCATTAATGGTTACACCATGCCTATTTAAAAACTCATCGAATTTCTCGGCTTTATCAAGATTCTCAACAATTACATCTTCATCATACAATCGATGCTTATTCTTATATAGATCAGTAAACAGAGATTTTGCTTCTTCTTTGTTATCTTTAAACCAGAGTACAAGACTTCTAAAACTTTCTTTGCTTTGCCAATCTAAAGCCCCTGGTTCTTCAAGCTTCTCCATAACAAGTCTGTATATCTCACTAGCAACATCTTGTTTGGTTTTACATCTACTTTCCGGTAAGTCTAAAAATATATTTATTTCCAATAAAAATTCTCTAAAATCTGTACCTAGTTCTCCCGATATATCTTTCAATTTCTCGTCAATGTCCCCACTATCAAGATAAATTTCATCTTTTGTAAGAAATTGACCATTTTGATTAGGAAAAATTGGGAATTTGTTATTATTTAGATATTCTTCTTTATCCTCTCTATTTGAAAAAAAAGTTACCAAAGAATCAATAAAAGAGATTACATCTTCATCAGAATTAGATATCATAACTTGTTTCAATTCAATCATGTTTTTACATTCACTAATTTTAGTAAGTATCATGCTCAAAATTTTTTTTTCAGATACCTTCCATAATTGCTCTGTCCAATTTTCCAAATATCGAGTACCTAAGTTTAAGGAAGGAAATAGTTTATGACAGAATGAGTGTAATGAAAGCATATCCTTAGTATAAGAGTTCTCTTCATTCTTTGGAAAAAGTGAGATTAGATCAAAACATGCTTTCTTTACATCTTCTCTTTCAATATCATTAAACGATTCACTAGATAAAATTTGGTTAATTTGAAGAACAATAGTTTCTTGATGTTGTTCTTCAAGGCCCATGATATTTTCTAACATTACCGACCTATGCAACAATTCATTTCGACAATCAATACTTACTGTCTCCGCAATATCTTTTATTTCTTCACTAATATTTACATCTTTTTTCAGACAAGAAAGAGAAGTAAACATACTATTCTGATTAGGAAAAATAGCATATTCTTCCTTAAAAAGTTTGGCTAAAAACTCTTCATTTCTTAATACAATATAATAATACCAATTTAACCATTTAATAGGGTCAATAGTACTAGAGTTTTGAATAATAGTTGAAGCAAAATTTTGAATACTGGCACATGAAATAATCTTACTTGTTAATGTCTCCAAAGTTAATTTGGGTTTGTTAAACCAAATGATCCCAGCCCATAAATCTATCTCGTCTTCTCTCGGCAAATTAATCCCCGATATCCAAGTACTTAACCTCCATATTTCAGCCCTTACAGATTGGTCCCTGTTCGAAGGAAATTGCACATTAAGTTCATCATTGTCATTTAATATAGACATTTTTTCTCCGCTATAAGTCCAAACTATTTTAGCTTTACAAAGTTCATTTCTCAATGGTATAACTACTTCATTTTTTAACCACTCTTGATCTATCCAATCACTTTTATCCATAGAATTATGTTTTGCAAGTAAAGCAAGCCTTTTAAAATTATTATCACAAGCATAGTTCAAAAACTGAACAAACAAATGCAGAGTCGTTACAACAGAATTTTTATTAGCCAACACATTGTCATTTTCTTTGTTTGTTAAATATATCTTTTCTCTAGGTTCATCTGGATAGAAGAAGGGATTGTTAACAACTCCTGGAAATACGAAGTCTTTTGTATCCCCTAATGGAAAATCACAAAATAG
>JAEBDU010005133.1:0-11773 GCA_016802625.1 Heliconius numata | reverse complement strand
TAAACGAAAATAATTTTGGAACGTAATTGATGCTAATGTTTGGTTTTCATTCTGAATTTTAGCCCCTTCTTTGGCCTCTACGGCTTGGTGTAAGCCATCTGACCAACGACGCCCTTCCATTGTTCGACCTGTATGCTCATCAACGATAATCACTTCACCGTTTTTCACAATATAATCGACATCCCGATGGAATAAGTGATGTGCACGTAATGCGGCATTAACATGATGCATCAACACAATATTATTCGGCGCATATAACGATTCTTCACCCTTCATAATGCCTTCACGAATCAACAGTTCTTCAACTTTAACTAAACCACGCTCAGTTAAATTGACTTGGCGTGACTTTTCATCAATTGAGAAATCACCATCACCTTGGAACTCATCACTGTCTTCTTTTTCTTGACGCGTTAAATACGGGATAATTTTATTAATGCTGATATAACGTTCTGAACTGTCTTCTGCTGGTCCAGAGATAATTAACGGAGTTCTTGCCTCATCAATTAAAATGGAGTCAACCTCATCGACTAATGCATAGTTTAACGGGCGTTGCACGCGCGACTCTTTATTAAACACCATATTGTCACGTAAATAGTCAAAACCATATTCGTTATTAGTCCCATAGGTAATATCTGCATTGTAGGCTTCGCGTTTAACAGGGGCAGGTAAGTTGGGTAAATTGATACCAACAGTTAACCCTAAAAACTCAAATAATGGTCGATTATTTTCAGCATCGCGCTGCGCTAAGTAGTCATTGACGGTTACGACATGAACCCCCTGCCCAGTTAGCGCATTAAGGTAAGCAGGCAACGTTGCAGTTAATGTTTTACCCTCCCCCGTACGCATTTCCGCAATACAGCGGTCATTAAGCACCATACCACCGATTAACTGCACATCAAAATGACGCATCCCAAACACGCGTTTGCTGGCTTCTCGCACTACAGCAAAAGCTTCTTCTAACAGTGAGTCTAAACTTTTACCATCGGCAACGCGTTGCTTAAATTCGGCTGTTTTTGCTCTTAGTTCTTCATCAGATAAGCGTTCCATTGCTGGCTCTAATGCATTAATACGCTCCACACGTTTACGCATAATTTTTAAAACACGCTCGTTACGGCTACCAAATACTTTCGTTAATAATTTTAATAACATACAATTCTCTTTTTTATTCAAATATGAAATAAATCACGTTTAATCAATGATTGTTTTAATTCAGAATATGCTTCATCATCAAACCACAACGCATAGGTTAAGGTGATGAATACAATTAATTGGCTTTGCTTTAAGATTAAGCAAATAAAGAAAATGGCCCAGCTCTAATGCCATTATTCGGAGTTAATCGAATAACGGGAATCGATGCTTGATATTGAATCGAGGAAAGCGGTGAATCAAGAACCATCTGCTGCTGATTATCAACAACGATGACAGCTTGCATTTGACGATCAGATTGGAGTTCTTGCAAATTAACCATGACTGCCGCAATGGTGATAATATTCGCAGGTTGTTGGCTAGCCGGTAGGCCACTTTGCGCAGATAAACTCAATGCAGCCGCAACCACACCAAATAAGAGGTGAGGTAAAGCCATTTTTATCGCGAAGCGTTTACTTAGTTTATGCCAATAATCCATCGTCATGATCATTTATAAGATAATGTTACTGTTTAATATTGATAGTATTAGTGTGATATCACAAGCTAACGTATTAAATTGCCGAATATATTAACGTATTTTTTACTTTTTGGCATGTTTTCTTTTTTATCTGACTTTTTTGCCAATCAAATATCTTCATTTAAACAAGCGTTATTGTGCTTTTTTCGTTAAATTATTATCATAACCTATAATTATAGCGTAAAAAAACGGACTATCGTTGATAGACCAATTTTATCGATTGATGTAAAACATTATCCATAAGATATGTTAAAATTAATCTCAATACTCATTACGTATAGAATATATTATGACTAGCAAGCCACAACCAAGTAAAGATAACCTAATATGGATTGACCTCGAAATGACAGGCCTTGATCCGAATCGGGATCGCATTATCGAAATTGCCACGATAATTACCGATTCTAATCTCAACATTTTAGCTGAAGGTCCTGTGTTCGCAATATCACAACCGGCCAGTCAGCTTGCATTAATGGATGAGTGGAATGTGACGACTCACACTCGCACAGGTCTACTTGAGCGCGTTAAAAAAAGCGAGATTCATGAACAACAAGCCGAACAACAGACAATTGATTTTATTTCGCAATGGGTACCTGAAAACTGTTCACCGATTTGTGGTAACACCATTGGCCAAGACCGCCGTTTTTTGTTCAATTATATGCCAAATTTAGAAAAATATTTTCATTATCGCTATTTAGATGTCAGTACCGTTAAAGAATTGGCTCGGCGTTGGAAACCTGAAATTTTATCGGGTTTAACGAAACAAGGCACTCACCAAGCCATTGATGATATCAAAGATTCAATTGCAGAACTTGCTTACTACCGGACACATTTTTTTAAAGAGTAACGACCATGCAACGACTTTACACTTGTTTACTGTATCTCATTCAACCGTTAGTTTGGCTAAGACTGCTGTGGCGTAGTCGTAAAGCGCCAGCTTACCGAAAACGGTGGCTTGAAAGATATGGATTTTGTCATGGAAAAGTCAAGGCACATGGCATACTCATTCACAGTGTATCGGTCGGTGAAACGATCGCTGCCATCCCGCTAATAAAGGCGTTACAGCATCGCTACCCGCACCTTCCTATTACCGTCACGACCATGACGCCAACAGGTTCACAGCAAGTGGTTAAGTCGTTAGGAAATACCGTAAGCCATGTCTATTTGCCGTATGATTTACCTGGTTCAATCCGTCGTTTTCTTAAGCAATTACAACCTAAACTTGTCATTATCATGGAAACAGAGCTATGGCCAAATCTCATTACTGCCTTATATCAACGCCATATTCCATTGGTTATAGCTAATGCTCGGCTATCTGAACGCTCTGCCAAAAGATATGCTAAATTAGGAAACGCAATCAGGCGACTAATGCCTCAAATCACCCATATCGCAGCACAGAATCAATTTGACGCACAACGCTTTATCGATTTAGGTTTACCACAGGATCATATTACCGTGACCGGTAGCATAAAATTTGATATTCATTTGAGTGAGCAGCAAGAGCAAAGCATTGCCGATCTCAAAGCAGCATGGTCATCACAAAGACCGGTATGGATAGCCGCCAGTACTCATCATGGTGAAGATGACATTATTTTAATGGCGCATAAGCATTTACTCAAAAATTATCCCGATTTATTGCTGATTTTAGTACCACGTCACCCTGAACGTTTTGCCAGTGTTGAAAAACTGATTAATGATTATGGCTTAACTTACCAATTACGCAGTGAAAACCACGTGCCCACACCACAAACCCAAATTATTTTGGGCAATACCATGGGGGAACTGATTGTACTCTATGGCATGGCTGATATTGCCTTTGTTGGCGGAAGCTTAGTTGAACGTGGCGGCCATAACCCTCTTGAACCGGCTCTTCATCATTTACCGATCATTATGGGTGAACATACGTTTAATTTTAACGTCATATGCGAGCAATTAGTCCAAGCAAACGGGCTGTGGGTTACTCAAGCAACTAAAGACGATTTATCACAAAAAATAAGTCAACTACTCCAAGATAAGACACAGAGAAAAAGAGTGGGTGAAAATGCATTTTTAGTACTCAAACATAATCAAGGTGCATTAGATCGTTTACTCACCGTCATCGATAACCCATTATCTTAAATGAAGGACATAACAGCGTGACAACAAAACAAGGTTTATTGATTGTTAATCTAGGTACGCCGAGTCAGGCAACTGATCGCGCTATAAAATGTTATTTAGGCGAATTTTTACGGGATCGTCATGTCGTCGATTTAAACCCATTCATTTGGTTACCCATTCTCTACGGTATTGTCATACCAAAACGCCTTAAATATATTACTCAGCATTATCAAGAAATTTGGCTGAATAATAAATCCCCCTTGCTTTACTACAGCGAGCTGTTAACTGAAAAACTGCAAGCCGCTTATCCTCAAGTACAATGTGAGCTTGCAATGACCTATGGTGAGCCAAGTTTGAATAATGCGTTAAATAAGCTAAAATCTTGTGAGACAATTCATGTGCTTAGCCTCTATCCACAGTACTCAACCACGACCACATTGGCCGTCATAGATAGTATAAAAAAAATCACAAAACCGTGGAGTCATCCCCCTAAATTCAATTATTTATATGATTACGCAGATCACCCTGCCTATATTTCAGCACTCGCTCAGCAGATAGATCAAAGCATTTGTATTAATCAACCCGATACATTACTGTTGTCATATCATGGTATCCCGATAAGTTATATCAAAAAACGCCAGGATGAATATGTCGAGCGTTGTGAACTGACGTCGCAACATTTAAAACAACAACTCGAACGTCATTATCCTAAGCTTAATATATTAATGACGTATCAATCTCGTTTTGGTAAAAGCCCTTGGACGGAGCCTAACACCAGTGATGTCCTTGTCGAATTAGCTAAACAACAACGATCCGTTGCCGTTGTTTGCCCTGGGTTTGCGGTAGATTGCATTGAAACGTTGCATGAAATTGACATTGAAAACCGTGAATTATTTATGCAGCATGGTGGTCAACAATTCAGTTATATCCCAGCGCTCAATGCAAGTGATGCACAGCTTGAACTACAAAAACAGATCGTGAATGATTTATTGACACAAACAGAATAGCGATTCTGGTTGAACATTTCATCATTGCTTTGAGCCATCTGGTAAAAATAAACGAGAGGAAACAAATGACTCTTTTTTTATTCTCTTTAGCTTTAGGCCTTATCCTTGCGACCATTGATATCATCCCGAGGATGATAAAAAAATGCCCTCAGTATACGATTTATGCTTCATTTTTCCATTTTATTGTCGCAACGGTGGTCATTGTTAATATCCATATTGATTTTATTCCGTGGTGGTTATTAGGGGGGTATTTTAGGATTATGTTTAATGCTACCCATGCTGATTCATGTTGCTCAACACGATAGACGCGCATTACCTATTATTGCTTTAAATGCTATTTTATTCGGTTCTATCGCTAAAATAAGTGCACATCTATTAATGTCTTGATCGTGATGTAAATGATTATTTAGCCATAAAAAGGATAACGTAAACCCGGTTATCCTTTTATAGTCAGAATAATCTGAGACGTATAGCGATTTAATAACGTAGTTATTTTAATTCAGCACGAACAAGCTCAACAAAATAAGCCACACCCGTCGTAAGAATCTCATCATTAAAATTAAATTGTGGATGGTGTAAATTTGCCCCCTTACCCGCTCCCAACCAAATATAAGCCCCTGGTATTGCTTGTAACATAAAAGCGAAATCCTCCGATCCCATTGAAGGTTCGACCTCAGCATGCACGTTTTTTGCTCCAACGATTTTTGTCGCAATATTCACTGCAATATCGGTTTGATCAGCATGATTGACTGTTGCAGGATATCGTCGTTCGTAACGGACGTCGGCTGTTGCATTAAAGGTTGATGCGACACCATTAGCAATGTCATGAATGCGTGTTTCAGCTAAATCCTGCACATCGGGTTTAAATGTACGTACCGTACCGCGAATAATCGCTTCTTGAGGAAGCACATTCCACGTATCACCGCTGTGAATTTGTGTCACACTCACGACAATTGAATCAAGTGGATTCACATTACGACTTGCAATCGTTTGCAATGCACTTACAACTTGGGTTGCCGTCACAATAGTATCAAAGCCCAAATGAGGCGCGGCGGCATGAGAGCCTTTACCGGTTATTTTAATTTCAAAAATATCATAGGCAGCCATCAGTGGGCCTTTACGAATAAAAAATTCGCCCAGTGGCATATTGGGTTGATTATGCATACCGTACACGGATTCAATCGGAAAACGTTTGAATAAACCCTTTTCGACCATAACCCTGCCTCCGCCTTCGTTCTCTTCTGCGGGTTGAAAGATAACAACCACCGTACCTGCAAAATCGCGATGTGTTGCTAAATACTTTGCCGCACCAAGCAACATTGAGGTATGCCCATCATGACCACATGCATGCATCTTACCACTGATTTTTGAACAATAATCTAGGTTATTTTGTTCAATAATATCTAACGCATCAATATCCGCACGTAGTCCAATCCATTTACCCGGTTTATTTCCTTTAATAATACCGACTACACCGGTAGGCGCAAATTCAGTATAGAGCTCGTCAATGCCAAATGATTTGAGCTTTTCGATAATAAATTGTGTTGTCTGCTGTTCTTCAAAAGCGGTCTCAGGATAGCTATGTATATGTTGACGCCAAGCGGTCATCTCTGGTTTTAATGCAATAATATTGGGGTCGATATGTTGTGTCATTTGATTTACCTCTATCCTTACTTTGTGCGGCATTATAATAGATAACTCACTGATTAAGTTAGTTATTTTACATTACCCATAAAAGAACCATAAAAAAGTCAGTAATAACTTTGAATGTACTTCATACATTACTATTTAATCACTATAGGTGAGATCGTTGCAAAAGAACAATGATATATTTGAATATATTTATAACTGTAGGTTATATCCTAATTTATTAAGCAAATTACAGAAAATTGACCATAAATGATGCTTTTTATTACTGTTTAAAAATTATTAAAACATTTGATTTAATAAATAATTTTTTATTAAATTTCATTAAAAATGCGGCACAGTTCAAATTTGTGAAAAACAAATTCAGCTAAAATAGAGGTAATTGTATTTTGAAATTTTAACTTTAAACTTAATAAGGAGCTTATATGAGAGCTGCAGTAATTAGGCAAGATTGTAATGGGCAAGTGGAACTAAAAGATGTGCCTGTCAGAGCACTTGAATCAGGCGAAGCGCTGGTCGAAGTTGAATATTGTGGCTTATGCCACACTGATTTACATGTTGCCGCTGGTGATTTTGGCAAAAAACCAGGCCGCGTCATTGGCCATGAAGGTGTTGGGATTGTGACTAAAATTGCTCCTGATGTCAAAAGCTTAAAAATTGGTGATCGCGTCAGTATTGCTTGGTTCCATGCAGGTTGCGGTGTTTGCGAATTTTGTATTTCAGGTCATGAAACATTTTGCCGCAGTGCGCTTAATTCTGGCTATAGTGTCGATGGCGGCATGGCTGAACAGTGTATCGTTAAAGCCGATTATGCAGTTAAAGTCCCTGATGGACTGGATCCTGCACAAGCAACCAGCGTAACGTGTGCTGGTGTAACGACATATAAAGGCATCAAAGTTGCCGATACAAAACCGGGCCAATGGCTTGCTGTATTTGGGATTGGAGGTTTAGGGACATTAGCCGTTGAATATGGTAAAAATGTGTTTAACAACAAGGTGGTAGCCATTAGTAACAGCGACAGTCAACTTGAATTGTGTAAAAAGTTAGGCGCAGATTTAGTGGTTAACCCTAAAAAAGTGGACGACGTTGGCGCGTATATTAAAGAACATACCGGTGGCGGTGTTCATGGTGCTGTGGTGACATCAGTAACCAAAACGGGATTTAATCAAGCCATCAATTCAGTCCGTCCGTTAGGTCGTGTCGTTGCTCTCGGTTTACCATCAGAAACAATGGACTTAAGTATTCCGAAAACGGTTCTTGATGGTATTCAAGTACTCGGTTCATTAGTGGGGACACGCGAAGACTTAGCTGAAGCATTCCGTTTTAGTGCCGAAGGTAAAGTGGTGCCGATTGTTGAAAAACGGCCTTTTGATGACATCAATGAGATGATCGATGAAATGCGCGCAGGGAAAATCCAAGGGCGTATGGTCGTTGATATGAAGATGAAAAAGAAAAATTAGCCAATACATTGGGTAACAAAGGGAAAGTTTATACTTTCCCTTTTGACTTAATCACCCTCGCTTAATAAAATAAGCATATTATTCATGCAATATTCAGTGTAAGCTAAGAATTCGTTGAAATCTTGATGAGTTGAATATGAGTAAATGGACAACCGGTTACATTAATCACATCACCCACTGGACGCCATCACTGTTTAGTTTAACGATTATGGCGGACATACAACCGTTTATAGCTGGACAATTCACACAATTATCCCTTGAGATTGATGGCCAACGAATTCAACGCCCTTATTCATTTGTCAACGCGCCAAACCAGAATACGTCTGAATTTTATATTACCACAATTGAACACGGTAAATTAACGCCTTATTTGCAACAGTTGCATTCAGGTGACCAAATACAGATGACACATCAGTCAACGGGGTATTTTACTCTCAATGAAGTGCCTGATTGTGAGACATTATGGATGGTTGCAACGGGAACGGGTATTGCGCCTTATCTATCAATGTTACAACAAAAAACAGATTTGGCTCGCTTTAAACAGATTGTGTTGATCCATGCCGTACGTTATAGACAAGATTTGTGTTATTTGCCACTCATGCAACAATTACAACGCTTTTACCAAGGTAAACTTTCTATACAAACCGTTATTAGCCGTGAGTCATATCCGAATTCCCTTTATGGACGGGTGCCACAATTAATCGCAAATGGGCTGTTAGAACAAACCATCGGTATACCAATCAGTGCTGAACAGAGTCATATCATGTTATGTGGCAACCCTGCAATGGTTAACGATACAATCAGTGCATTAAAACAACGCGGTTTATCAAAACATTTGCGTCGAAAACCTGGCCATATTACGAGTGAACGGTATTGGTAATAGGCCCGATACAAATTGACCGAATTTGATATAAAAACAACTTTTTGCCAGTTTTATAATGAAAAATACTTTATGCGTTACTGTTAGGTAGCAACTTGTAATGAATTAAATTTACCTTAGGTTAACCCTATAGCTGGCAAGAGAGGATTCACTCGTATCATCCATGATACTCGCCCTACGGGCATCACTTCGTGTTGTGCAAATCCTTCCTACGATTTGTCAACCTCCTTCGGAGGCTCTCATCCTGATGAATTTTAGGTACAAAAAAACCGACATTCGTCGGTTTCTTTTAAATTGGTCGGCGAGAGAGGATTCACTCGTATCATGCATGATACTCGCCCTAGGGACATCACTTCGTGTTGTGCAAATCGTTCCGACGATTTGTCGACCTCCTTCGGAGGCTCTCATCCTGATGAATTTTAGGTACAAAAAAACCGACATTCGTCGGTTTCTTTTAAATTGGTCGGCGAGAGAGGATTCGAACCTCCGACCCACTGGTCCCAAACCAGTTGCGCTACCAAGCTGCGCTACTCGCCGTTAGGATGCGCATAATACTGCGCAAATCACTTGCTGTCAAGGGTTGTTGAAAAATTATCTTACGGTTAATGGTGCAGGTTGTTTGCCTATTCGCTCATAAAACGCATGAACAAACGCTTCATAACAATTATCTGCAATGGCTTGCCTAATCTGTGCCATTAAGCGTTGGTAGTAGCGAAGATTATGTATTGTGTTTAATCTCGCACCTAGAATCTCACCACACTTGTCTAAATGATGTAAGTACGATTTAGTGTAATTTTTACAGGTATAACAATCACATTCAGGGTCAAGTGGTGACGTGTCATCACGATATTTAGCATTACGGATTTTAATCACGCCATCTGTCACAAATAAATGACCATTACGCGCATTACGTGTTGGCATAACGCAGTCAAACATATCGACACCACGGCGAACGCCTTCCACTAAATCCTCTGGTTTACCAACGCCCATTAAATAACGAGGTTTATCGGTCGGTAGCTGTGGGCAAGTTCCCTCTAAAATGCGGTGCATATCTTGTTTGGGTTCGCCTACGGCTAAGCCGCCGATAGCATAACCATCAAACCCAATTTCAGTTAAGCCTTTGACCGAAATATCACGTAACTCTTGATGAACCCCACCTTGCACAATACCAAATAGTGCATTGTTATTGTTTAGTTCATCAAAACGAACTCGGCTACGTTTTGCCCAGCGTAATGACATCTCCATCGAACGTTTAACATAATCCCATTCAGCGGGATACGGTGCACATTCGTCAAAGATCATGACAATATCTGATCCCAAATCATCTTGGATTTCCATTGATATTTCAGGTGATAAAAAGATGGAATCACCATTAATCGGATTACGAAAGTGTACCCCTTCTTCTTTAATTTTTCGGATATCACCGAGACTAAAGACCTGAAAGCCACCAGAGTCAGTCAAAATTGGCGCTGGCCATTGCATAAAATCATGCAAATCACCGTGCTTACGCATAACTTCTTGTCCGGGTCTTAGCCATAAATGAAATGTATTCCCTAATAAAATTTGCGCCCCCGTTGCTGCAACTTCTTCTGGGGTCATCCCTTTTACAGTACCATAGGTACCAACGGGCATAAATGCCGGTGTTTCAACCGTATATTCGACACCACGACGATCAAACTTCATTCGACCACGACGTGCCAATCCATCTGTATTATCTAATTCAAATTTCATACTATTATCATAACCTCTCGCCACCAAATAAACAGTTTGGCGCAGTATTTATTACTTTATGGTGTAAGGAATCCAAACACCACCCATATTTTGTGGGCTATCATAACATAGCAATCAACCGAAATAAAAAGATGTTGTAAGCGTAAAGCTCAGTCAATCATGTAATATATACTATCAAGCACATAAAAAATCCCCTGACTGGGTTACCAGTAAGAGGATTTTCAATCAACCTTATCGGTGATATAAATACAATCTATTTATTGTAATTACATATCTCGTTTACAACGAGCACCTAAATAACCAAACACCGCACTCACTACAGCACCGATAAGCAGTGCAAAAAAGGCCATCAATGCCGATTTAGCAATCGCACTTGTCGCCTTATCAGCTTGTACTTTTGCGTCTTCAACCATCTGTTTAGTTTCAGCTTTAAGTTGCATTAACTGATGTTGTGTATCGTTTAAGGCTTGTTTCGCGGCTGTGATACTATCTTGATATTTTTGGATGAAGCCATCAACAGTTTTAGTTGCTTCATCTTTTGACATGTCTGTATTATTCACTAAAGCATTGATTGCTGCATTTTTATCAATCCCTTTATTCATAGTATCCACACGTTTGTTCAACTTATCCATCAAATTATTAAAAATGGCATCATAGTTATTTGGATTCGCTTTAAGCTGACGTAACGCAGTTTGTATATCTGATTTTGTATTCGCCATTTGTTGATCTAAATATTGAGGTTGAAGTGTTTCAACTTCGGTATCACGTAATAATTGATCCACTTTGTTTTTGGCTTGGTCTCTATCAAAATCAATATGTTTATCCAATTGTTTTGCTACATTACTGGTTAAATCAGCAATGCCGCTGCCAATTGATGAACTCATATTTGCCGTCACAGAACCTGCGGTGCTGACACCAGCACCAACAGCACTACCAACCATTTTGACTGTTGTACCAACAATCATACCACTAACAAGTGTCGCACAAATCAATGATACCGACCAAACAAGAAAGCCATGAACCATTCCAGCACGCATCGCAAGCTTACCACCAACAAAACCACCACATGCTAAACTGACGATCACAATCACTGCTGACCAGATGCCAAACGATGTACCAAAGCCAGATAAAGGATCATTCGATAATGGTTCGATAAGACTAAATCCCATTGCCGTTCCTAAAGTTGCAAGTAGCATAGCGACGGCTAAAACTGTGACGACACCGGCTATAATGCTTCCCCATGATGCTTTTTGCTGATACTGATTAATATTAGTTGTGACCATTTGAA
>JAEBDU010005112.1:0-21989 GCA_016802625.1 Heliconius numata | reverse complement strand
TGTGATGCGTAAACTTTAATAAAAAGCGATTTTATTTATATTGATTTTGTTTGATTTGAGGCTATTCAAGTAAACTAAAACATAAAATTGTCTTCTTCCTTTAAAAAACAGCCGAAATATGACCAATAAATACACTGGTCTGACAGACCCGACGTCCATATGTATGTTATAAAAAAATCACGTCCATAGTTAAAGGTTAACTAAAATATAAATTCTTAAGTTTCAACATCCATTATCATATTTTTTAAGTTAAATTTTACAACAAAATTACAATTCTTAATATTTTTTTGTTGTAAAACGCTAATATTATAAATTAAAATATTATAATATCATAAATACTAACCTCCACATTGCACAATTATACATTTTTATATTAAAACGAACAAAATATAATTTTTAGTTATCTCTTCTAATCATCTATTCTAATTCTCTAATTATCTCAAATAATAATTATTCGTTATTCCAATTTAATTAAAATTTAGCCAGATAGGGTTTTTATTTTTCCACATCTTGCGCAATAATTTCTGAAAATTGTACAGGTTTCATGTAGCCAGTTCTGACACATTACACATTGAATCCCGTCGGAGTGCGACTTCGTATTTTTATAGTTTTCGAAACATTCTAAAGATTATAATGAAACAGGCTAACTTAGCTTTCAATTGTTTTTGCTTTCTCTCAGCCATATCTTTCTTGTGTTTTAAAAATGCTAATTTAATAAATACTTTAAAAATATTTAAAAAATATATACCTAACTCCATATACTGAGTATAAAGGGATAGATGCCCCTAAGGGCACCTATACCTTGAAAAATCAGGGCAACTATCCTTTGTGAAAGGGATAGATGCCAAGGAATTTTTTTAGTAAATTATAAACAAAATAGAATCTATAAGCACCTAGATACAGTCTTAATGAACCAGTAGACCATCGACGTCATAAAAAATATAGCGTAATTGATTACAAATTATAAAGTTATACAACGCAAAATATTAACCTTTAAATCTTTGACGCGTTCACGAATTTCGCCGCGGAGATATTTACTCAAATGTGCTAAACGCGTCCTCATTGCACGAATGCCCGTGAATAACTTTGGTGCGGGAAGACTGTGGCTCCTGCTTGTGCAATAATTTTTTTGTCGCGAGTTCGGGAAGTTAGGTATTTTGAATATGGGGCATCTATCCCGCTGCGGCATCTATCCCGGTTTTACCCTATATATTTTTAAGTTATATTACAATTGGAGGTCTTCGTCGCGCAGTAGCACAGCATTTGACTGCAAACGCTGTGGGTTCGATTACTGCCTAGGTATTTTTTATTTCTGCAATAGACAAAGCATGGCCGTGAGAATCCAGATTCCAAACAATTTTCAATTCATTCAAAATAAATGAACACAACTATCACAATTTTCTTTCCACGGCCAAGAAATATTGCTACGCTTAAAATGACAGAAATGTTTAAAATTTAAAGTACTTAGGACTGAAACTTTTGTCAAATATTAACTTTCTTTTCTTTAATAATGTGAAAAATCGCTATACATTCTTGGTTATTTATTACACATACAATACATATAAAAGAAGAGCGAAAAAATTCAAATATAAAATATTTCATCGAGCGGGAATCGAACCTATAACTTGCCTTAAGAATTTCTACGATATAGACAATTTATATAAATTACATTTATCCATACCTATATTATAAATTCGAAAGTAACTCTGTCTGTCTGTCTTTTACGCCATCAGGGCCAAACCACTAATTTAATTGTGATAAAATACTCATATAGAGATACTTGAGGGTCCCGGGATGAACATAGGATACTTTTTTTTCTCATATTTGTAATATTTTCGATATATACCAATATATTAAAATACTTATTAATTTGACATACAATTTATTCCGCCATGTTAACAACAACCTATGCGACCTGAAAATAATTTCATAAATATGTTTAATAAATAATCGTATAGTTCAAGCGGGCGTAGCCGCGTACGGGTCCACTAGTATAGATATATGAAGAAGGCAGTAACAAGCACACAATCATGTCACGTTCTAATGAAATTTTACTCCTATTTGGAGGAAATTCAATTCGAGTGAATGTTCAGATAAAGTATCTTTGTAGTAATGGAGACTCTTGTAATATACTACTTTGTCAATTTTATCAATTGTAGCAATTGAACGAACCGACTGAACGAACCGAACTTTTTAAAGGTATATAAGTACAAAGATTCACGCTGTATCCCGCACACAGCAGGATAGGCAGAGGGAACCTAGTGTTAAGACATTCCGTTTCCCCACTTTCTGCCGAATTCTGAAGGCATTGCGTGGCAATCCGTGTGATACTTCGCGTTTTATACGGAACCCCAATTAAAATAAAATAAAAATATATTATTAAACAAAAACTAAGAAAAGTGAAATAAAAACAAATAATAATATGTCGAAATAAGACCGACTTGTATTATTTAAATCAGCGCTAGCGTAATGGCGTTAGCAATTAAATCCATCCATCAGTAACCGCTTAGGAGCAACATGTAAATGAGGTGTAAACAGGGAGGCAATTATTCACTTTAGACTAAAATTTAAGTATTTTTACACATAAATCTGCTTCACGCTATATCCCCTATACTGGAGGGTAGGCAAAGGGAACCTAGTGTTAAGACACTCCGTTCCCCAATTTCCGTTGAATTCTTCGAGACATTTCGTGTTGAGTGGCGTAACACAACCAATATGCTCTTTTTCTCAATCTTCTAATTCCAACAACAATAAAATTTTCGTGACATTTTTTGTAAAATTTTGGTAATTTCTTTTAACGGGTGTGTCGGTTGAGACTGTGACTGTAACGCGTTGGTTTTGGACTCGATTCCCGCTTAGAGAAATTAATTATTATTCTACGCTCTGGTACCAACATAAAACCTCGACGTTAAGTTTCGCCACTCAAAAGCAAATGCTTCGAAAAATTCGGCGGAAAGTAGGAAACGGAGTGTTTTAACTCTCTATCTACCTTTCTACATGCAGGATACAGGAACAGCAGTAAAAACAACAAAAGTTATTAAGCAACACAATTAGTTCAACTCCCACCAGGCGCCAGTGTAAACTGCTTGCTATATTTTAAAACAACATAAAAAAACTCTACAACGAGCGAACTGAATTTTCCCAAAATGCTCTAATAGGACGTTTCGAGGATAAATCGTCGGCATAAAAAATTACTTACGCTGTTTTTATGATTCTTTGTCCGGATAAACGAGACTTTTACGATCGGGATCGCTTCGATTGCTTTACATAATAATATATTTTTGACTAAAAATAAATGATGCACAAATATTTATTGGATAACTTTGCTATTAGATATCTAAATTCGTATTTATTTGTTATCATTTTCATATAAATGCTTTACGCCTCACTGAATACGATTATAGACAATTTGAACGCATTCGGAAGATTTTTTCAAATAATTCTTCGATGTCACAATCTTATCTGCAATATTGATAAGAAAAAAGTATTTATTCACTTATTTTTTTAATTTAAGCTTAGAAAACATACATTATTTTTATTAATGAATTAATTTAACAATATAGCCCATAAAATTTTCCCAAAAAAAAAGAAACAAATGAATTTTGCCAATACTAAAAAACAAAAGTACACAGAAAGAAAGGTTTTTTATCACTTAATTCACTTTCTGTCTTCACTATCCCACAATAACGTAAAATATGTAATATAATATAATAAACCAATAAAAAAATCTATTATTTCCCATAATAAGCTTTATAAATCTTTATTATTTTCTAACTATGTCTTCATAAAATATAATTGAACATATTTTCTTGACAAATGTCGAAATACGCACAGCGGCTATTCATCTTAGGTGTGATTTACAGCGCACAGATACGTCGCCCTTGTCAGAAGCTACCTGAAGATTTACGATATAGCAAAATACACTCTTTTCATTGTTTACGTCGCACTATTTTATATTAAACGTGCTGAAATTTATAAATAAAAGAAATTTGTATTTATATATATATTTTTGGTTATACACTGATCATCATCATCATCATTAGCCTGTCCTCGTCCACACTAGCAATCTATAATTACCTTTCTGTTCTGTTTCCTTTATTTTATAAAATTATTAAACACATTTACATACTGTTCAAATAGGGATAGGTACTATCTATCTATAGATATTATCTACCCAAAATGTGATGACTTTCAAGATATGAAAAAGGAGGAGAAAACTAGCATGATGTAATATCATATCCAAACCTAGTATTATTATTTAGAATACTAGTGTTCTACTGAACTTTCCTCGCTTTCCTCTGAATTCTGGAGGCATTACGTATTGTGGAGGAACTGAATCCGCGCTTCATCTCGTTTTCAGAAAGAATTGAAAATATTAAATTTTCCAATTCCTAAATCGAACCCATGACCTGTCATGCTTACAGTCGTACACTTAAATATATAATTATTGAAAATAAATTGTTTCAATTCAATTTACAAACAAACTCAGACACACTATTAATCTATGTCAATTGAATTAATGATTCATTAATAACATTACTAACAGACTAATTATAATTTAACCGAAGACTTATGAAATGCAAATTAATGGCGCGCGAGATCTAGGAGGGAAGCAGGTGTGGAGTCTTTATAGCCCTCAAATGAGGAGTTCCAAGGGTGAATACACCCTCTTTAAGTAGGTCAAAACGATGGGAAATCATGTTCGAGACGAAGATTTATAATATGTGGGGGTTTAACCCCTTTTTTTTAATAGAATCTTGACTGAACTATGTTTAACTAAAATGTCTTGGTTATTAAATCGATTTTTTTTTATTTAAAAAAAAAGAAACTCACTCCGTTCCTCACTCCCCACTGACTTCTGAAATTATGCATGTTGAGTAGCGTAATTCAACTCCGCGCTCGACAACACAGTGAAAAATAAAAACATTAAATATTTCTTTTCCTCAAGAAATCGAAACCATATTACATAATAAATAAATATAATTATTCCCCGAAACAGGATTTAAATCTACGACCATCGTGTGCATTTCAATTACACCACCACGAGTATATATTGTTTATTCAACTTCAAACAAAAAGCGATAACTCGGAAAAGTGGTTATAAAAATATTACTTACCGTACTTTAGCATAGCTTGTAGGAATTACTTCCTCTTTTTATGATTCTGTACAAAGATTCATTCGAATTTTACGATCGAGATTGTATTATAGTTAAATAGACTACTAAAGTAAATATTTTTCAAAGGAATATATTAAAGTAAATGAATAATAAACTTCTGAGCTTAGGGGAGTGGATCGAAGAAGTGGCACAGAGTGATTACGCGTAAACGCGACGGATGTCTCAAAAATTCGGCGGAATGTGGAGAACGGAATGTCTTAACACTAAGTTCCTTCTGTCTTCTCTGTTATACCAAATAATATATGTTTGTTGTTTTTCAAATTATATTTAAAATATATGGAAATATTTCATTTTTCATACAATGTCCCTGTGAATATATAAGTGCTAGATTCTTTTAGGTTAGGTTTTTATATATTACAAAAATTATTATTTTTTAGTATATAAATTTATGTTTTTAAATAACCCATGAACGTTTCTGTTCTGTTTTTTTATTATGTCACGCAAAACGTGCCAGTTGAGCACTAATCACTTCGCCCTTACACAAAAATATTTGTGTTTTATTCTTACATTTCAAATGTCACCCAAAAAAAACCTGAACCCCATACCACCGTATATAATAAAACATACCCAAACAGCTCAGAACTAATCTATTCATACAAATGTATACTGCGGTCCGGTACACCACAAACATAGTATTTCAATTTGTTGCTCACTCCACTAATAAACAAGGCATTTGTGATTTACATATTATTAAATTAGCTTTAACGTTTGTTATATAATATTATATTAATTTAGATTTAATTATTAATTCGTGTTAAGTGTATTGCTATTGTAATAAAAGCGAATTATATTTGTATTAATTAATAAATGTTATTATTTAAGAGTTTTACAATAATAATATCTATTTTTTTAATATAAAAGTTGTGGGCAATTAATATTATATTTTACAAAAGGTACAAATATATCAATGTGTTAGAAATCGGAAGCGGTTAGCGTTTTTAAAATAACATGATAAAAACACATACCGTCTATATGTTTCCAAGGTACTCGGACAGAGGTTCCACGTAATTACAATATGTGATATGTATCACTCAATAACAACACTACACACTAGATACCTTCCAATCAGGGCTTCCTACAAGCAACTGTTCCCGTTTGACACAATTCCACTGATTTTATTGTCTTTTTCACCTTAATCTACCCACTTTTACACTAATATGCTAACACTATGATAATATTATGGAGTTGAAGTGTTTTCTTAGTTGAACGCACTAATGTCAAGAATTAGTTGATTGCTCGTACTTAATTACTAAAAAAAATATTAAATTTAGTTGTATTTTTATTTTTAAAAACAACATTATATTGACCACGGAAAGATATAAAAAAAATCATATTTACAAATACTCGTAGAACACGACAGGTATAAGAAAAACTGCACTCAGACTTTTCGTTGTCGAAAGTATGCATTTACATTAATCTTTGTTATGATTCACGAGACAACGTCTTTTGTCTCCTGCTAGCTGAAAGATTTATTTCTGCTCTTGAATTCGTTGCACTTCAACTTAGTGACATTTTTGTAAATTTATATAACATAGAAGCATTCCGTCGTGGTGCAGAAGCAGAAGGGTGGGTTCAATTCCCATTCGGGGGAATAAATGATTTTATTTATTAATATTTTTATTTCTTTTCCAATGGCTGGCTCCAATTCCACCTTTCAACGAACAATGCCTTGAATTTTTTTTCGGAAAATGGGAAACGGGAGTGTCTTAACACTTTTTTGCCTCTGCCTACCCTGCTATATGCGGGATACAGCGTGAAGCTGATTTATTTAAGAAGCATTAATACCTTCTTAACTGACATATTACTAACACCTCTAGCGAAACTACTATAATTTAATGAGCCGTGTGAATTATATCCACATACTTATAAATTAGTAGCGTTTGTTCTTGAAGGCTACGAAAGCTATAATTAACGTGAAACTACCTCTTCTGATATTATAAAATAAATAAATCACGTTCACGCTGTATCCCGCACACAGCAGGATAGAGAGAGGGAACCTAATAACTAAGACACACCGTTTCCCACTTTCCGCCGAATTCTGGAAGCATTGCGTGTTGCGTGGCGGAGATCAACGCTGCGCTTTGCCTCGACACCAGAGCAAAGAAATGGAAATATATATTTAAATAAATATATCATATATATGCTGTAAAACTATGTTTCTATAAATCTTGCAAGCTAGATTTTAGAAAAAGCAACATTCATTTTCAACGTACGAGTATATTGAATATATGATATAGATGGATATCCGGAGTGAAGTGTCACTTGCAGTGCTCGTGTTGCAATATTTCCTGAAACGTAAATTTACTTTATATTATTTTATTATTTTCATATTATTCTTCTTACTATTATCGATATTATCTAGTAGTTTCTTTATGCTAATATACTTAAGTGGTTACGTATACGATAAAGCCCGGCGTTTAATTCCGCCGCTTAATACGTATAAAGATAATTAAACTAGGTATCAGCGACACAAGGGTGTGACTGTAACGCGACGGTTGTGGGTTCGATCCTCACTCGAGAAAGTGAAATATTTATTTACGTTTATATTTCCATTTCTTCGCTCTGGTGTAGAGGTCTCTTCACGCTGTATCCCGCATACAGCAGGGTAGGCAGAGGGAACCTAGTGTTAAGACATTCTGTTCCTCACTTTTTGTCGAATCCTGGAAGCATTGCGTACTGAGTGGCGGAACTCAACACCGCGCTCGCCTCGACACCAGAGCGAAGAAAAAAAAATATAAATTTAATAATTTAATTTATTTCTTAAATAAAAAATAGTTTAAGTCAGTGTTAAATATTCAACTAGATATCTCTTTGCCTGACCTTGTTCTTGTGCATGTGGAAGTGTATTGTCTAAAGTGGACTGCAGCGTGTCGTCTGTACGTTAAATATTTACTTCTCCAAAAATATAGAATAGAATAGAATATGTTTCTAAATAATATTAGTGTTGTAATACATATATAAATGATGGAACTTAGAAGTAATAATATTTATACATTTATATAAAGGTATATAAAATAGTATTTTTTTTGTTAGAGTTCCGTAATTTTTAAAGAAAAAAGGAACCCTTATAAGATAACTTCGTTGTCCGTCTGTATATCCGTCTGTCCGTCCGTCTGTCTGTCTGTCTGTCTGTCTGTCAATACCCTTTATCTCAGGAACGCTTGGAGATATCGGGTTGAAATTCAAACCATATACTCAGATCTACAGCCCCATGATTTTCAGAAAAAGCTCGGGACCTCCAATTTTTGTACAGAACCCTCAGTGGGTGAGCCAGACTAGCACTTGTACGGTTTTTTATTAACTCTTGCTGCTCTTTTCGGGGTGGAGGGCTTAGCATACTAAGCGATCTAATACGGACGATTAACCTAAAGCTGCATTTTTGTCTTTTTTTCAGTTTCCCGATGTGTCCCGCATGTAGCAGGATAGACAGAGCAAACCTAGTGTTAAAACACTCCGTTCTCCACTTGTTGTGCACCTTCATAGGTAGGTACTTACATTTTAATGTCATTACAAACAATAAAACTCGATATGTAAGATATAGGATCACGACTAAAATTTTAGTTGTATTAAGAAAAAAAAATTAAATAGCTATTAAGACTCTAAATCTTATTTGACTAGAAAACCAATATCGACCCAATCTCAGCGATGTTATTCCTTAGCATTTCTAATCAGCTACCAATAAGAAAAACAACAGAACAAATTAACGAAAGTTTAAGTTTTTGAGTTCAGCCATTTTTCGAAAACAACATCGAAATAAAAACAAGAACGACAAGTCCAATCCAATGCAATAACAATGAAACTGAAACACCAACTATAATTGCAATAAAGTGAGGTCCGTCCAAATCGCAGAGAACAGAACTGTGCACCAATTCTGCCTCACACCAGTACCGTGTGTACACTGCCGGATATTAATGAGGCAATAGACGCCTCAGGCCGACGCAACCCGATCGCATTAGGCCACGGAATTGCCTATCCATTATATGTACAAATATCCTCGTTGCTCTTATTAACTTTCATCGGTTTTCGGTATTTTAATATGAAACTGCGTATATATAAGGTGAATAGTTATTTTCTGTTGCAAATTTCACATCTTCTCTATATATATAAAATCAAAAGGTCACTCATTCATCACGACATGTCAGAAACTACATGTGCTAGGAATCTCAAATTTTGCATAGGAATTATTTATAGGACGTAAATGCTCGGTAAGAGGGGAATTTGCAATATTCGTTTTTGGGGGCTGTTTTTGGGGTTAAAAGTTTGTATGAAACTTCGTTACTACAAATGCTAGGAGTCTCAAATTTTGCATGGACGTCACTTATAGGACGTACTCATGGAGACGGAAATTAATAATAACGTAGTTCATGCAGGCGAAGCCGCGGGCGGGCCGCTAGTATACTTATCTAAAATAACTATAATTAAGGCCAGGCCCAGATATAATTGAGACGCATGGGGCACAAAGTGTGACTATCGAATTCCCACTGATACAATTCATGGATTTCATGGTATAATTAGGTTAAATGCTGTTAACCTGAGCTTTGAGGTGTTACTGTCATTAAAAGTAAATCCAGAAGTAAATATTTGAGAAGTAAATTTAGTATTACTATTAGTGAAGATTTGAAGTCGGTGTCAAGCTAATGCTACAACATCTTTACTACAATATCTAATTACTAAGCCTGTTTGTTTTACTTGGCACCGACTTCAAAATTATAAAATCTTTGTAAAATGATTGTTCACTTTTTAGTTCGTTGTTAGAAGTTGCTTTTTCTTTTTGTTAAAAATTAATTTATAAGTAATATTTCACACCAAAATCAGATAAATATATTTATTGCGAACGAAAACAAATAAAATCTAGTATTAGTCAGCTCATATTACGAAAAGCTGCAAATGTATAGTATTCGAGTTTACATTTAGTTACTTAAACGATCGTAATTATCGATACAAAAGTCGAGTGCGACCACTTGACATACTTCCCACAGCTATCGGCCGGCACGTAACAAGAAGAATTTCAATTAAATTTTATAAAATATTTTTCAATTAAATTGCATTGTTATTGGCATAGTTGAAGCAATTAAAAATATCAGTATTGAACTATATTTTTTTTTAATACCGATAACTTCACCAACTTCAGATGCTTCTGGCCAGAAGCCCTCCAGAGCATCTGAAGTTGGTGAAGTTCAATAATGAAAATTCTTTATGGCCGCAATGTTTACATAAAATTTTCGTTTAAAACAAGTTATTATTAGAACAATGCTATAGTAGAATGTTAGAGTTTTAATCACTTATATGGAATCTTAGAAAAATAGTACAGTTTTATAAACAGTATATTGCTAGTACGAGTATTTTTAGAAAAAAAAAATCTTTTAGTATAGAAAAACATAAGATGAAACTATTACAAAAATAACTCATATTGAACTAGAGTTTTCTAAATCTTCCATTCAATACAAAATATATAAAACTGAATTCTCCTTCAATATAATATCGGAGTTGACATCTGTATGAAATTCTTCTAAAGTATTTTATATGTTTTAATTTTTTTACCCGACTACGGCGAAGCCAAAAAGAGGGTTATGGTTAGGGATTTTGACCAGTATGTATGTCTGTTCCCCTATAGCTTCTAAAATATTTATTATATTTTGACAAATGAAGCTTAATCGAGTCACCGCTGAAAGTAGTGTCAGAATATGTTATCTTAACAAATATAACTCGTTTAGGTACTTGCTACTAGAAACAAATACCACGAAAGACTGGCCTCAAGCTGAATATTTGAAAACCCTTTAAGCGCAGCCTTGCCTCGCTGCATATGAAAGCACATTGTCTAAATAAACTAACATATTTTGTGAAACACTAGCCCAAAAGCTTGCCAAACTGCTGTCGTTTCATATAATGAACATAATATCTAACATATTATTATTTTATCGGTATCAATTTGGTTACAAACTATATTTTAATTAAATAATATATTAAAGAATCCGTCGTCGTGGCGCAGTGTTCAAGGGTGTGACTGTAACGCGACGGTTGTGGGTTCGATCCCCACTTGAGAAAGTGAAATTTACGTTTATATTTTCACGCTCTGGTGTCGAGGTAAAGCGCGGCGTTGAGTTCTGCGACTTAACACGCAATGCCTTCAGAATTCGGCAGAAAGTAAGGAATGGAGTGTCTCAACACTAGGTTCCCTATGCCTACCCTGCTGTGTGCAAGATACAGCGTGAAGCTGATTTTTTTTTTTAATATATTAAAGAATGAAATGATGTTTTATTTTTATAATATGTTTTATTGATATAAGTAATAGTTGATAGTCTAATCTAGTCCTAAGCTTGGGTAATAATATTTTTGCTATAACGAGTTTTCTTCTTCAACTTACTTCTTTTACTATGTACTCTTACTTCACCTTCCGTGCACAGAGGCTTCTGTACTTATTTCAGGATCGTGTTATTATGTTCTAAATTAAGTTTTTGATTATATGGTAGGTACACAGGTAAATATATAGTATTTAATATTAATTTTAGCTTGATCTTAAGATCAATTGCGATCTTAAGATAAATTGTCTTGACAGACGGACAGACTGTCAACGAAGCGAGGTGGGTTCCATTTTTACATTTTTAGACAAGGAACCCTAAAAATAATTGTTTAAATCCCAAAATAAGCAATTTTATTACTGTTAATACAAACAAACCTGCAAACTTACTAACTTATTTTATTTAACTCAGCAAGGATCCGTTTATTAACCTAACCTACATTTCTAAATTGCAATTTCAAATGACTTCCGCTATGTAAAATAGCAGTGAATTAAGCTGGTTTTATTAATTTAGGGCATCTTTTCGCTTATTAAGCTCTTGCATCTGAACACAAAATTAAGATGTAAATTTAGGAAGGAGCCCGTTTTCCTTAATATTTATTTCTTCTATAAGAGAATTTATTAATTTTTTTTTGTTATGTAATCTAAAAAAAACTGTTACAAACTAATAATACTAGAAAATATACTCATAAATATTACAATTGTTGCTAAGGTGATTAAGATATTGGTAGCTTAATAAATTGAACATATTTATAAGTAAAAATCCATACCTATATTATAAATTCGAAAGTAACTCTGTCTGTCTGTCTGTCTGTCTGTGTTTTACGCAATCAGGGCCAAACCGCTAATTTAATTGTGATAAAATACTCATATAGAGATACTTGAGGGTACCGGGATGAACATGGGATACTTTTCTTTCTCATATATGTAATATTTTCGATATATACCAATATATTAAAATACTTATTAATTTGATATGCAATTTATTCCGCCATGTCAATAACAACCGTCGCTATGCGACCGATGCTAAGCAACGATTTGCAAAGTTTGTTGTTAGAAAACGTCACCCAAAATGAGCTTGCTTAACGCATCTCTCTATTGAAAACTGAAAATAATTTCATAAATATATTTAAATAAATATTCGTATATTTCAAGTGGGCGAACCCACGTTCGGGTCCACTAGTATGTAAATAAAATGGCGGACTTTAGCCACCTCTTTAGGACTCCTACGATTAGAACAACTGATGATGCTATCAGTTGTTCTAATGCTATGTACTAATTTGAAACATCTGTTAAGTTAAAGAAAATACAGATATATTATAAAGGTATAGAAAATAAAATCTTTTATCTTATCATTTAACTATGTATTATAAATGTAAATGTAAGTTTGTTTGTTACGCTTTCACGCCAAAACTACTCAACCTATTATAGTGAAACTTTGTACACATATTCTTAAAGATATTAGAAAGGAATAGGATACTTTTTATTAAAAAAAATACATATTATGGTTTAGTTATAATAAACAATAAGCTTAAGCGAGCAAAGCCGCGTTTAAGTGTCTAGTCCGAATATAAAATTAAGGTTCGAGATGTTCATACATTTTGATATTAATGTGATAATAGACGGCGGTCTGAGACCGGTCACAGTGGGTCACGGAATCGCCCATCCATTACCAATATAAATATCGACCCTTATAACTTTTAGGAATATGTGATAATATATGTGATAATTGATATAAATTGAACAGTTATATGTATATTTGTAATTTTTCTCTCTAGTCGTGACGCAGAGGCAACAAACAAAGATGTAGGTTCGATTCCCACTCTGAGGTGTCGTGGCAAAATACAACGTTCCATCACTTATTACGCAGTGCCTCCCGAATTCGGTGGAAAGCGGGGAGCGGAGTGTCTTAACACTAGACTCCCTCTAGACTATACTGCTACACCCAGAATACAAGGTGAAGCTGAAAAAAAATTACTATGATAATGCCAGCTCAGTTAAGCCACGACCATAGACTATTACAAAGTTATGGAAACGAAAAGAGATATTTAATCTGTATATAATTATATATTTATACTTCTTTTTGAGTCCGTAAGCTTTATATCTTTTTTATCTGTTTTAACGTGGTCATTCTATATAGGAAAGGCTAATGGGCAATCTTCGGCAGAATTAACGGAAGCCGTTCCGACTTCAACCTCAGGCTAATAGTGTTCGGTGAAGAATACTTTTCTTTTATTGTACCAATTTATACGCTACTTTAACATTTCATTTATTCTTTAAAGCTTTACGAGAGAATGTGGAATTTTTTTTTAAGATTTTTATTGAGAAATGCTGAATTCGCAGTATATATTTTTATATTTCGTATTGATTGGTGAAACTTTGTCTTCTTACCTGAGCATGAACATCAAAATAAGTAATTCCCCGTAAGGGAATCGAACCCACAACCTTCGCGTTTAAAAGCTGTGTCGCTGCCTTACGACAGATTCATATTTTATCATACGAGTAAGTGATAAACAATTTTAAGTTTTTTAATAATAATTGTAATCAAATATTGATTTTATTTATTTTATTTTCTCCATTTTCTACACAAACAAAGATAGAGAAAGAGAGAATAAGGATTTATATTAAATTTAAATCAATTCAAAATGACCTACATCAACATTTTTATAAAACTCTACCCACTGAATAAGAACTGATTGTAGAGTCAAGAAGTTTCTTCATAACTCACATAAAACTTCAAATATTATGGACTATACAAGTCCAAATCAGAAAACTTGGCAAAACTTACACATTAGTCACTTTGGAGTAAGACTATGTAGTGTAACTTTTAACATAACATATCGAATAAATTATCTAATTCTCCTTTAGGACCTAATATAGATAGCTATGGATAATACGTGTAGAAAATGGCATATATAAAAATTAAATTCTGAAAATTACCATCAATAACAATATAAGTTTTCATTATTTCTTTTTGAAGCCAGTCGCGGCTCAAGGACACACAATGTGACTGTAAATGCGACAGGTTGTGGGTTCACTTCCCGTTTGAGGCAATGAAATGTTTAATATTTTCATTTCTTTTCTCTGATGTCGATGCAAAGCACAGTGTTGAGTTCCGCCACTCAAAACGTAATGAATTCGGAAGAAAATGGTGAAACGCAGTGTATTACGCAAGGTTTCCTCTGCCTATCCTGCTGTGCGCGTGAAGCTGATTTAATTTTATTTTTTCTTATTAAAAAAAAACAACATAATTATCTATTCTATAGAAATTTGCCCCAACAAAAGAAAACACAGATAATAAAAAAAACTAAATATTTCCTATATCTATGCCATAAATCACATTTAAAAAAATAAACAAAAAACAATATTATCCTATAAAGTAGATAACCATATACCAAATAAGTGCATTACATTTCCACACCACGCACCACCACCACCACCACCACCATAAGAATGCATCGATACTACAATAAACGCTCAAGGCAAATGTGTACGGCGACGTGGCGTACGTGCTGGCTCCCGGCCTTTTATTAAATGAATTCATCATTCCATATTGAAAGCAGCTAGCTAGTGCACATTTACAGACGGTGCAATTTCATATTGGACCTATATCTTAACACAATATTATTGCCAATATTTCTTTTGGAAGAAGATGCTGAAAATAAGGTAGAGTTAACAAAGAATTATCAAGTAAATAGGAAAATTAAGTAATAATAGTTATTGGAATCAGTGTCCTAGGGGGCGCAGGGCTACAAGCGTGCGATTGTAAACGCGATAGGTAGGTGCAGGTTTGATCCCCTTTCGAGGAAATATAATATTTAATATTTTCATAGCCATCTAATTATAAAAATTTAGTAATTCGTTTATCTATTTAGATATACTTTGCATAATAGCGCTAACTTCGGACCTATATTTACTGAGAATTATAATTTTGTATAACGTTTTGAAGTGATAACTTCTTATGGGAGACTAAATCGCTTCGTTACGTAACGCGTTACGGCGTTTTGTTTCTCTTTCTCTCGCACATACGGCATCAGCAAAAAGGCTCTTCCTCTTTAACTCTGAAGCATATTGCTGGCAGTATTTTTACCTGACGTTCACTAACCACTACACAAAATAGTAATATACATGTTCAAGAAATATATTTCATACTCTATAAAATATTTTATTAATAAATAACTTTAGTAATTAATATACATAAAACTTAAGTAATAACTTAAGCTTATATCAAGTTAAACAATTTCAATATTAAATAGTACAACTTAGAATAGTTTAAGTGATTACTTCTGTCAAATCTCTCTGTCTGTCAAATATGAATAATTCAATTAGAAATTATTTTTGCAAATAAATAATGGATATACTGTAACAAGACAAATCTTAACGATATATATATACTCGTACTTCATAGTCTACATGTACTCATAAAAGATTTTGAAATTTGAAAGTATTTAAGTAAATATGTAATATACGTAAGCATCCCTTAAAAGCCTCTTTTATACATTACTAGTGAAAAGACAAAAATCTCTTTCAAAGTGTAATAGATTAAATAAGAATTCTTAAATAAAAAATACAGGTTAAAAAATCTTTCTCGTTACTTTTAATGTTTCACAAAATTATATTTGAATAATAAAACGGCCTAACAGCCGAGTAAGGTTAAATATTTGATAACATTTCATTTATTTTTTGTTTTAGAGATTTTAAAAAGATATCTTAAGCTTCAATTGTTAACAGAAATATCTTAATGGCGTAATTTTTGCTTAAAATGATAGATTTGTGTATTTTTCTTATTTTACAGTATAAAAAAGCTACGTCAGCGACATTCTTTGGTATCAATTTTTCTTTAACTTCAAAAGACTTAGTGTAGTATGAAATCAAACATTCTAAATACTGTTTAATCTTCATTTAAAAAAAAATATAGTCTTGCTAAATATACTCGTATATTTTTAATAATCTTCCAAATACAATGATTTAAAAACAGACAAACAACATAATATCTTAACTTAGCCATAGCTTAGCTATAGCCCTATTTATAATTTAGATTTTAAGTATTTTCTAAGCATCTATATACAAGTACATTGTAAACAGATATCATAAAAAATAAACCTGAACACTTATTAGCGCCATTTCAGCAACGTAGAATCAAATAGAAATCAAAAGAGCAACTTTATATGTTTCAAAAGCAATTAAAGCGTAGCTAACATAGAGTAAAAACGGTAAATATAAGTTTAATAATACCACTCAAAAGAACATTAAATTTGTAAGTTCCTTTGAACCATGTAAATTATATACGAATGTAAACTAAGTACGTACGTATGTACGTAGTAGAGCGCCATTTTCATACACTGAACTCAAGGTTTGCAATTAATAGCTGGTTTTTATTAACAAGCAACTGTTCTTGTAATTATACCTGATATAAAGACGTAGGACGAATTCTAATATATGTAAATGGTGAAATAAGTAATAATTAAAAAAATATATCAGCTTCACGCTTCTAGTGTTGAGACACTCCGTTCCCCACTTTCTGCCGAATTCTAGAGGCATTGCGTGTTGAGTGGCAGAACTCAACGCCACGCTTTGCCTCGACACCAGAGCGAAGAAATGGAAATATAAACGTAAATAAATATTTCACTTCCTCGAGTGGGGGTCGAACCCACAACCTGTCACGTCGACAGTCACACGCTTGTGCTCCAGCGCTACGACTAACCTCTATTAAATAGATACTACCCGCACAATATAGAGTAGGCAGAGGGAACCTACACTTCCCTGGTTCCCTAAGACACCCCATTCCCCACTATATTGCTATCGCTATTGCTATACATCAACCAATTTACCCCTCAACACTACCAGAACGTAAGTGCATCGGGCTCACGTCCCATCCCCTAACAAGCTACGTGCCTCTGCATCACCTCGTTTTATTACTTACATTTTTCACTCACAGTATACCGCTGGTGGTAGTTACCCACTCACTGATAGCTTTTACAAGCTTTCTCTATATTGTATAAGAATCTTTGGTTATAAGATATATTCCTGTATTTTGTGTATAGAATCAAAGCAGTTGATATATACTTTCTAATACATTTTTTTTTGATTCACATGTATACTTTATAGCAGAGTAGGCAGAGAAAACCAACTTTCTTTTGCGTGAGGATCGAACCCACAACTGCCGTGTTACATTCACACACCTATGCCGATGCGCCACAACGGTCTCAATATACATTGTAATCATATAAAGATATAACATTTTTAAAAATATATAAAATAATTACCATTCTCTACAAAATATTTGCTGAAGAATATTCAGTGAGTTTAAAAAAATTATGGAATATCATCATTTGTTGTGATCATCATCATCATGTTTCATTTGACACCCATATTAGGTGGGTTGTGCAAAAAATTGTAATCCGCCATTCTGTTGTCGCGGCCATTTTAGATTAACAACAATATTGATTATATGTAACTTCATAGCCATCAGAACTGAAGTAGTAATCTAAATTTAAGCAGCATACACTGAGAAGTGGGTCAAATTGTACTTGCAAGTTTTCACATACGCTAACACACATACTAACACGGCAAGTTAAGCAAAAGCTTATAATGAGTTATGCCAGAAGCATATAAATAGATTGATATATAAGAAGCCAGTCGTGGTGCAGGATTGTGGATTCAATTCTCACTTGAGGATATTAAATATTTAATATCTTTCTTTCTTCGCTCTAGTGATGAGAAAAAAAGAGAGAGAGAGAGGGGAGCTAAGAGTCTTATCAGTAGGCTCCATCTACCTAACCTGCTAAAAAAAAAACATAATATTAATAAAGATTACTTGAATAAAATTATTACATATCTCAAAAGTAACGTACTTGACAATATTTTTACTAAGCAGAAAAATCTGTTTTTCTTATAAAATGTTCAGTGTTTTGTTTAAGAAACAGGAGCTCTCGTGAGTCGTAAGAGGCTGGAAATAGGACCACGAGTCATTCTAATTTAGGTCGACGAAAATTATAAAAGCTTTTCTCACGTGAGAAAATTTTTCATAGTGAAATGCATAAAAATATATATGTTACGTAACTTCTTATATAAATTGGTCACTCGTGGCGGAAGGGCACAGTGTGTCTGTAAACCGACTGGTTGTAGGTTCGATTCCCACTCAAAGCGCGGCGTTAAGCTCCGCCAATCAACACGTAATACTAGAACTCGGCGGAAATTAGGGAACGGAGTGTCTTAACACTAGGTTCCCTCTTTCTACCATGCTGTTTGCAGGATACAACGTGAAGCTGATTTAATTAAATTTATGTAGGTACTACAAATAATACTTTTTCTATACAATGAAATAAGTCAAACTTTGCAAATGTCCGTCCATTTTACTAATTCAAATGCTATTTTACAAGATTATCTCTGATGGAACGTTCAGAATTCGTATTTACTCTGGAGCAATTACCACAATCTGGGCAAACGTTTGTTCGTTAAACGTGATATTACTTCTTAATGTCTATTAGGCGAATAGTTCGAGTTTCCAAATACCAAGCAAGCCTTGGCAGATAGGATTATTTATTTCATCTTCACGCTGTATGCCACACATAGCAAGAGACAAAGGGAACCTAGTGCTAAGAAGAGCTCATCTTCCGCCGAATCTTCGAATTATTATGTGTTGTGTGGTGGAACTCAACGCTGCGCTTTGGTACCAGAGCGACTGAAAATGTTAATAAAAATCTCATTTTGTATGAAATGAACCACAAATATTGGGCTTGTAATTTTTTTTTTAAATTAACTATAAATTGTATCTTTTTTTTTCCTTATTTGTATTGTAGTTCTCATTCACTTCTTGCCAAATTTCATAACTGTATTGACTATGCAGCGAATTTTTAATTAAAAAAAAAATATATATAAAAAATGCAACAAAGATGATGCATAAATGCTCATATTTATGACAGACGGGCTGATACAACAAAGTGATCCTATAAGGATTCAGTTTTCGCCTTTTAATATACGGAACCAAAAAAACATTATGAAATATATTTCTGGTTCTGAAACACGTTTCTAACGTAACAAAATCTAAATATTATTAAAAAAATCATATATATGTAAACGCGAGAACGTGAAACAAAGATATCTAATTCGGGATTTTCATTTTCAACGCACCTACCATAAAATCCCTGTTTAAAAGTAAGCAATGGCAGTTGTCAGGCTCTCGTATAAAAGTCATTATTGACATTCTGAAAGGAGAAAAACGTCAAACCCACGTTGTGTGCGGATGATGTAAATATTTGATTAAATAAAACGACGGCTAACTCTACCTCGCGGCTGGGGCGAAGCGAATATTACTCTATATTTTATATTACGAAAGGATTTCTGCTACAAAAATATTGAAATGTCAGCGCGAAAAAAACAAAATATATATTGTATTTCCATAATGAATCGTGTTTGAGTAATGCTCTGGATGGTATGAAAGGAAATTGCTATGAAAATATATATAGAACTAGCGGCCAGCGGCTTCGCCCGCGTGAACTACGTTATTATTAATTTCTGTCTCTATGAGTACCTACGTCCTATAAGTGCCGTCCTTGCAAAATTTGAGACTCCTGAGACATTTGAGACATTTGTAGTAACGAAATTTCATACAAACTTTCAATCCCAAAAAACAACCCCTTAGAAGTCGAATATTGCAAATTCCCGTCTTAGCGAGCACCTACGTCCTATAAATAACTCCTATGCAAAATTTCAGATTCCTAGCACTTGTAGTTTCTGAGATTTCGTGATGAGTGAGTGACCTTTCGATTTTATATATTTATATTGATAGATATCTACTATTAAAGCACAAAGGATATTTTTTTCTAAGTTTAAAACGAAATGTATTAAAATCCTAGAGGTTAGAGGAGCCCAGTATTATGAAATTTCGTTCCCACTTTTAGGCGAATACTAAAAGCAATACATGTTGAGAGATGAAATTCAACGCCGCGATTTGTCTAAAGCGAAGAAATTAAAATGTTAAATATTTCATTTCGTCGAATAGGAACCGAACCCTAAAGTTTTCGTTTTACACGGACACAACCGTGCGCCACGACTAGTCTCATGTTGAAACAAAGCAAAGCCTTTAGGTTCCAAGGTTCCCTCTGCCTACCTCACTATGTGCGGGATACGGCGTGAAGAGCAAAAAAAGCTTCAAGAAACAATACTGAGTCATCCTAATGATTTCTGATAAATAATGCATTTCAACCCCTATCTCCTACCGGCTCTCTAGTTTCACGTCACGTACAAGCACATGTGTGCGATTTCATCAAAGTCAACGCAACAGCTTAACCATGAAACGATAACAAATAAAGTAGATAAATATGTACTCCTTGTAATTCATTGTATCCATACACTATGTATAACTAATAAGTATAATATATTTTTTTTATCTTCACGCTTAATCCCGCACATAGCAGGATTAACAGATGGAACCTGAAAACCTAGTGTTAAGAACGTTTACCACTTTCCGCAAAGTTCTGGAAACATTGCTTGCTGAGAGGACATACAAATATTAGATATTTCATTCCCTCGAGCGGGAATCGAACCTACAAACCTTACGACAGCCTCGACCTCTTTTATAAAATAATATGCACAAAATTATGCATCTGTGTGGTGCCCATAAATTATAAGCAATCATATTTCGACGCCAGATACATTATATAACCTAGTAAAAATTTGTTTAAAAGATTCTAAGACGAAACTAAAATTGACAATCCTATCCAGAAAAGCAATTAAAAACCATATTAACCCAACAACAATTTGAAATGAGAAAATAAAACGAAAAATATACAAGTTTTCGTCAGCTGCTTTTTATATTCGTATCGTGCCTATTACAGCGGTAATATCGTAATTCAGCCCGTCAGCTGCACCTGCCACCGACGACTCTAACCGATTAACCCATTTGAGGGTTAGAATTCGACCAATTTATCGTGAACCCCCAACTATATCGACTCCCGACCTCGTTTGTTCTGATGGTGAAAGAAACGCGAGGGACGCGGCATTCCTTTACAGATGGTTATCTCTTGTGAATAGAATGTTTGTACTACCAATGCTTGAAGGATTATTGATATTACACTTTTCCATCTGGAGATTGGAATTTCGAGGATTTTGAACTCGCTGCAGTGAACGCTTAACTGATGATTTCTAAATTATTTTTCGTCCTTTCTCATTTTTTGCTGGTAATCTTTATTGGAGTGCTCTTGGATTTTTTTTAAAATGTTTTTTTTGTTTAAACAAGGTTTTATCTGGCGATTTAAACTTACAACGACATTCACATACTCCTATGTATACGGGTATTAATATTTACAGTTAAGTAATTCTAAGTTTCGTAGAGACGAGCTATTAAAGGATAAGGACATTCACATGAGGAAATTGAATATTTATTTTTTGTATATCTTACGAGTATTTATATGAAGTTTAAATAGATCGACAATAAATCTTAAGGATGCGAATGCAATTTCAATCCACAAAGCCTATCCTGGGTCCAACTGCACCTAATAGGACAAAATTAA
>JAEBDU010005109.1:0-20843 GCA_016802625.1 Heliconius numata | reverse complement strand
AGGGCGTCAGCGGCTCATTCACTTGAGTTCCGCCCGTCCGGTACAATATATATAAAAGGACTTGTCCTCACTGACTGAGGTAAGACGCACGCACAGCCGTAACCGCTGTGCGTAGAAACGTGGAATTTGGACAGATGTTTACTTTTATAATCTCGACATCCACTAAGAAGGGATTTTGAAAAATTTTAACCCTAAAGGGGTGAAATAGGGGTTCAAAGTTTGTATGGAAAAAAAATTAAATCGGCACCGATCTTTATAAAATTTGAAATTTAGATTTTTAAAAGTATTTAATTGAACACGTGTTTCGTCGTTTTCTAGAATTCTCCCCCTAAGGGTGCAAATAAGGGGTTGAAAGTTTGTATGGAAAAATTCTTAAATCGCTACCGATTTTTATAATATTTGATATTTAGACTCTTAAAAATATTTAATTGAACATGTGTTTCATGGTTTTCTAGAATTCACCGCCGAAGGGTGCAAATAAGGGGTTGAAAGTTTGTATGGAAAAATCTTTAAATCGCCACCGATTTTTATAAAATTTGAAATTTAAACTCTTAAAAATATTTCATTGAACACATGTTTCATGGGTTATTAGAATTCCCCCTAAATACGCAAGCGAAGCTGCGCGCGTCCGCTAGTATCTTATAAAACAAAGTCGCTTTTCGTGTCTGTCTGAACTTTCTAACTCTTCTTCTTCTAAACCACCCAACGGATTTCTATGCGGTTTTCACCATTAAGTCGAGTATTTCTCAGGGAAGGTTTATATATAGTTTATTATTTGTAAATTCTTATGTAAATTAACATAAATACGATAAATGTATCTAAAGTCCTACCCGTTGAGACACTTTCGCGCATGCGCTGCTTTAATAGTAAGTACTACATGAAAATAATGTACTAGAGTATTGTTCCTCTTAATAAGATCTACAAAAAAGTCCGCGACAGCATATATTTATCTTTTAAGGATAACGTGTAGTGATCATATTTCTGTCTAAAAATAGTAATTTCAATATATTTTTTATTGTGAGGGATATTTTCCCATAATGGTATTAATCCTTATCCTTTAAAATACTTTATTAATTTTCTACGTTAAACGAAGATAAAATTTGCTTTTTACACTATTTCGAAATTGCGATTAGTTTTAGAGAAAAACGTATTTAATTGTTAACACATCACGCCGTTCACACATCAGCTGTATCAAGTCAAGTTTCACTTATTCCTTACTCTCAGCATATAAATAAGTATATTAGTTACGTTGTCCATTTAATGTAGATCAAAACTGTCTTTTACTGTTTTTCATTTTAATAAGCACTTTAGAAGTTGTTACAATATCTAAAATCCTTGCTGCGAAACGGCTCGCCACTCGCCATGCGTCCCGCGACGTTCTGCTTATACAAGCGCGTCATGAGCAGTCATCGGTGGTTCAGTGGTAGAATGCTCGCCTGCCACGCGGGCAGCCCGGGTTCGATTCCCGGCCGATGCATTCTATTTAATTTTCCTCACAGGCAGCCACGTAGTGCTTGCTTTTCATCAGGGACAGAATACCCTCTTCAGCATTAACCACAAGCTCGGAAAAAAAACCCGCCCGATATAGAGGCATTGCAACGAAGATTTAGATGCGTTTGCACGTATTGGATAATTGGAGTTGAATGTATTATTTCAGCGCGATATATTTGGTTTCATATTTTTTGTAGTAGTTATTAGTAGGTAGGCTTTTGTTTATAATTTCTTCCGTTTAAAAATAGTCATTTAACTATCTAAAAATAGTCATTTAAATATATTTTAATAAGTACTTGAAAAGATTAGTAGCACAGATTTAAAATTACGGTACCTACTAAAAAATCCTTGCCGAGTAAAAAATTGGAAAATCCTTATTGAAACTACGAAAATGCGGGTTGCATTAGAGTTTAATTAATTTTCACATTATTTTAATTGCTTTGCAAACATACATTATATGAATAATCCAGTAGTAAAAGCGGGCGAAGCCGCAAGGGGGTCGCTAGTTTCAATATAAAATACTTACATAATTTAAATAAATCACCAATTAAAATGATAAAAGGTTATTTTTGCTTGCTTAATAATGTGCTTTATTACTAGACCTTTAACATAGAGGTCATTAGTAAAAGCAATTCACACTATTATTACTCAAAAATGCAATAATAATATTTTTTGAAAATTTGAAGGTAATACTATAAATTCTTTTATTTAAATTATAAATAATTATTTAACATATATGAAGCAAATTTTGTTAATAAATTAATTTATACCATTTTTACAACATTCATATTGAAAAGTTGCTAATGAAAATAATTTTTAATGTGAAATGTTCCTTAAAGTTTTTAGTACTCAATGTTTATAATCTATGTAATATATTTCAAACTCTTCTGTTATTAACTGAATGATTCGCAACGTGCAAACGACGCAGCGTAGAACGCAGAAATTTGACATAAAGGTGTCTTGAGGTGTTTTATGGGCATTAAGAGAGCATTTCCCGTAATGTCTACGGAAACGAGAAAACAGGATTTTAAGTTTTATTATTCACAGAAACAAGCAAAGTTGTGGGCGAAAACTAGTTTATAATATAATACTATGAGTATATTCAATATTACAAGTATATAGATTAGCAAAAGTTAGCAACAACAGAATAAGTAGGGGCGTGGACCGCTGGCCTCTGATCTTTGATACTGCCCTCGTGATTTATATTTAAGATTAATTAATTTCATTAGCTATAGTAAAACACGACTTGTATCCATATTTGAAGTTTCTAACTAAGTTTATAGTATATATGTAAATAATCGAATATAATGTTATATGCTGTTTTCTCCGTGTTAGCTTCAAGCTATGTCCTACACATAGCGGGATAGGCAGAGGGAACCTAGTGTTAAGACACTCCGTTCCCCATTTTCAGCCAAATTCTGGAGGCATAGCGTATTTAGTGGCGGAACTTAACCTGGGGAACCTGCAACCAACCCGTTAAAAGTAAAGCGCTATCCTATTAAGTTACAATCACCTCACATAATAATTACGTAAGTTTTCACGAAATTGAAACTACCTGATAACAGTTTACTTGGTGGTTAAATATTATATAGAAGCTTTAAATTTGAAATTTATCTAATGCTCTAGTGGAATAAGACAAATACTTAGAATTTGTTAGGAGCCAAATTACTTGTAAGTGAGGTTTAAAACAAATTATAGGGCAGTTAACAGCGTTAAGTTATATTAAGACATTATTTATAATTATCTGATTTGTGAGAGCTAATACAAAATATAATTTTCTGTTAAACTCCACGCCGGAAAGCCGTCGTTCCTCATTGAGACAACGTTCCCTCTACCTCTCTTGTGCGATAAAAGCGTTACTTTGGTTTTTTTTGTGTAAATTTAGAATAAAATATAAAATCAGCTTCACGCTGTATCCCGCACACAGCAGGGTAGGCAGAGGGAACCTAGTGTTAAGACACTCCGTTTGTCACTTTCTGTTGAAATTCTGGAGGCATTTCGTGTTGAGTGGCTGAACTTGGCACCAGAGCGAAGAAATGGAAATATAAACTTAAATAAATATTTCACTTCCTCAAGTGGGGATCGAACCCACAACCAGTCGATTTTACAGCCATATTTGTGCTCCTCCGCCATGCCTGGCTTTTATTAACATTTTTCATAAAAATTGATTATGTAGCTTACAGTGAGACCGTTTATATAGAGACATAGCGTGTGAAGTGACAGAACTCAACGCCGCTGCGCCGCTAAAGGTCTCAAACAACTCACTTGTTTTAGCTACAAAATACACTACACCTACAATAAACTATATACATATTTTAGACTATATCTATATCTAGTTCTTCTATATAGATGCGAAGAAAAATATATGGATGTATGACATAATATTTGGCTTTCATTTATCATTTATTATAGAAAAAAGACATATAAAAATCCAATCTTACTTAATTTTATCGCAAACTACTCATAAATTATAGTAATCTCTTACTTAAAAGACACCGTGGACTAAATAAGGTGGATATTACATGTACAGTATATTTTTTTCAAATATAAATAAATATTAATTACAGCATAAATTATATAGTATACCAGCATGTAAGTAATTCATATATCCTTAGTTTTAATTAACCTAGCTAATAGATACCGTTTTATCGTAAATTCTTCTTACGTTATTGCATTAATTTTGTATTGGAAATTTAAATATAACCTAACCTAACCTAATATTTGCACATAATATAAAAAATCCTTTTTTAATTGAAAATGTTATAATAAATTTAGAATATTAGACATTTTATTGATTTGTGATAAATTTTCATTTTTTAGATTCGGCAAACAAAGCGCGGTGTTAAGTTACGCTCAAAAATGGGTTTAACGGGGGACTTTTCTGAAAATAAAGAAAGTCTTTCGTTTTGAGTTTACTTTCTCACTTAATACTAGAGTATTGCAAATAATAAATGCAAAATCCACCTGCTACTTCAACCTACGAGTATTATGTTATTTTAGCAAATTTAACATTATTTAGAAAATATTATACCTCACTATTTAGGACATTTAAAACCTATCGTTAAAGATATGGAATATTTAAAGAAGACTTAACGTTATTCTATCAGTTTCATGCTTTTTCCGCACGGCAAGAAAACTCTCCGTTTTAGACTTCCTGCTAGAATCATGGACACTATATACTGAGCAGGGAAACTTAATGCTGTACCTTGTTATATCAGAATTAAGTTTTAACTTGTACTTAATTATTTATTTATTTAAATTTCATATAATTATATTAAGCAATACATTTCTCTGTAAATTGGTTGATATAATTAATATCTTGTTCGCAGATCATTTGCTTAATTTGCCTCAAAAATGTCGTTGGGGCAAGCACTGGCATGCGAGTAATTAAAGTGAGCGCTGATCACAATCTCAATGAAGCTTAAAAGAGTAAAGCTAGCTACGATAAAATACGATTAACATATTACTTGCTAAATGAAACAGTAGATTAGCCTAAATAAATTAAATTATTTTAATTACAATCTATGTATGTGTAGTGAGGCCTTCGTGAAAACGCGATGGTCGAGGTTTCGTTCTTCGCTAATTAAAGGGAATTATTTATCACTTTGGTTCGACAACTGCGGCGTTAAGTTCCGCTTAGGGTTACCTGTTATCAAGGGAAAAACGTGGAGCTGCTAATAAAATTACATACTTACTGCCATAGGTTAGATAAAATGGAGTAGAGTATTTCGCGATCAAGTAAGATACCTATACTAAAAAGTAATTTTAAGACACGGTGACTGTCTCTATTTAACATGCTTATGTGAAAATTAATAGAGATAAAATATATTTATTACTCAAAATAAAAATATTTCAATAACTTGTACGACGGAAATGTATAAAGATAAAAACTTTAAAATTCAGAAACGTCATTTCGCTTCTCACGATCTGACTTCTCAACATTTTTCCACATTCACCTTCGATAATTTCCCAATAACTTGTGAAACAGTAGGCCCAATTTTCGAGTAATAGTATATAGACATTCATTGATATATTTAAATAATTCAGAGTTGCGTAGTAAGTTCTGATAAACCTACAATAATTGTGCCATGTACGGCTGCGCTCGCGCAATACGAAACTAGCTTGTTTCACTGATCTATATATATATATATATATAGTGTCGTTTATTTTTATTCGTAATAGCACAGTTTTCAGTATTAGGTATATAATTTAAATATTTGTGCATATTATTATTTAAAATTTCGTAAGGTAGTTAGATTATTTTTTTATTTAGGTCTTGCAAAAGAATAAACGCTATGATACTGGCTGGTAGTTAGTTTTTGATTGATAGTTTAGTTTCTTTTTCGTCAATATTTTTTTGGTTTTTTTGTTTTTTTTATGATTTTATTTATAAGTTTTGTGGTTTTTTTATTTTAAAAAAATAATATATTATTTCGTATTTTTTAAGAACTTAAATTTTCAAAAAAATTATTTGCAATTGTAATAATTCTTAAAATACCTCTCCTTGACCTGTTCCGCTTTAAAAATTGAAAATATTTTGGTTTATGTCGAGTAAAAGTATAAAAAGAACGATCGTAAATTATTATGCAAATATTTGCTCTTAATTTTTTCCTTTTATGTAGGAGTTGTCAAGCAATCTTTCCATATTTATTGGTGGTTCTCTGACAGATAAATTGATAAATTATTTATTAAAAAAAACATTTTCACAAAATTTTAAAAATATCTCTACGAAAAGGGTAAAATTAGTTCAACAAGATATAAATATTTTAGTCTTTAAGACTTTTACTTAGTTTTAAAAAGTCTTGATTACAAAAGATTCAAGTTTTATTGATTGGTAAGAATTTTACGGGTAATGAAACACTGCACAAATTCTTTAGTTCTTATTTTTTTTCTTACTAAGTGTTAGATTTTTTTACATTTAATCACTTCCCCGAATCAGAATCGAACTTACAACCATCGCGCAAAACTCTATCCCTGCTGAGTCTAAATGGCCTCAAACTCAAATTTACTTTATTTTGTATACTTTCTCAAATTAACTGTATTTTAAATAGAATCAACAAAATAATTAACGATTTCATTACAACAGAAATTCTCGTAATAAATGGCTCAAAATATTTCATATCAACATCCATTAATAAAGCAGTTTGGATGCGGTTAATAGTCCCAATACGAGGCGGTCCATTAGAAATGATGAATGACTTATATCGTAGAAACTACTATTAAATGCAATAATAATAGTAAATTTCTTTAAAATTAGACAGATATTGGTTTGTTTGTATGTATGTATGTATGTAATATAGGGTTTAATTACTAGTCTATGAAATCGTTATAAAGAATTTCTCAATTATTTTGTTTGTCTGTTTATATATTAGCTTTAACGTTGCTATATATTTTATATTGTTCATTTAATTTTCAAAATGGCTTCATAATATATTACATTAGGTACTAAAATAGACCTTTTAATGAGGCCCTCTTGGCGCAGGGGCACAAGAGCGTGACTGTAAACGCGACGGCTGTGGGTTCGATTCCCATTCGATGAAATGAAATATTTCATTATTTTCATTTCTTCGCTCTGGTGTCGAGGCAAAGCGCGGCGTTGAGTTCAGTCAGTTAACACGCAATGTCTCCAGAATTCGGCGGAAATGGAGTTGCGAAAATTATTAGGATACACAACACGACTTTAAAAACTCTATTACTAAAAGATTATTACAATTTCGTAAATGGATTTGTATTCTCTACTAAATGAAATTAAAAAAATTAAACTTTAAAAATTTTTCCATTATTGAATAGTATAACGGAAAAACAAACAAAGGATATAGCAGGTCTACACTCTAAGCTAACGATACTTAAAAATTTAAAACACCTAGTTAAAAAAAAACCTAATTAAGCGTACAATCTATATAATCATATAAACGTATTACAGGCATGAATGAGGATATTGGTTGCAATATTCTTGAAGTAAGGCAACTCGCGGTTCCAGTGATTTGTAATTGATACACAGACAGATAAACGCCGGCAGCTGTAATTAAGAGTGCAGATTGATCAGAACTACTGCTGGACTGGTAGTGGCGCGTGGGCGCTCATTTCAAGTTTAGCCTTGTAACTTATGAAATATCAATTAGTCGAATTTTTAAAACTTCTACAGACATAAGCTATATTTATTTTTGCTATGTGCTACGTACATAGCAGGGTAGGCAATAGGGAACCTAGGAAACTAGTGTTAAGACATTTCTATCTCCCACTTTTCCCACCTTTCGTCAAATTCTGACGGAATTCAACGCCACGCTTTGCCTCTTCACCGTAGCAAGAAAATAAAAATATTAAATATTTCATCCTCGAGTGGAAATCGAACCCATAGCTCACTCGTTTGTCAGGCTATGGGATGGCACAAAAAATGTTACCTTAGAATTTTTTAGTTTGCATTTTTTGACATACATTTTTCATTGACATAAGTTTTTTAAACATATAATACCGTACAAACTTTTACTTCCTCAAATTGCAATTATTAAAATATTGTATGCAAAAAGAGTAAAAAAATAATTTATATGAATTATTCATATTTTTATGTTCATTTGTTTTAATTGATTTAATTGTAGTATTTGATAGGACCTTGAAATTTTTTAGTAATAATTTTCTATGTTATATATGTTTACTACCTAGTTTCCACTATGTAGAGTTCAGTATTATTACTGCCTAGCGTTTTATTAACCAATTAAATATTTCAATTCCTCGAATGGGGATCGAACCCACAACCAGTCGATTTTCGAAGGTATTTACCCGGTGAATTTCATATTACAAATTTTTGAGTGTGTTAACTTAGAAGCTATTTTTTGTGCTTCAATGGATCTTAGGCTATATATAGTTGATTTAAATTCAGCTTTATTCACGTGAAAGTATCACGCGGTAACGAGATAAATGGTCTTAACTGTTGGATAGACATGACTGAGACATACAGATGGATAACAAAATGATCCTTAAACTTAAAACTAAATTCACCGATTATTAAATATTTGTATTGTAACTAATATTGAGTTTTGGGTAAAAATTACTGTGTACAAAAGTACCAATAAGAACTTCATTTTAAATTATAAACATTAGTCCTGTTCACATTTTCATGCAAAAAAATATATTTATATTCATTGTCCTTTAGTATTTCAGACATAGCTGTATAATAATTACGGAAGTAATTATGCATGTTACATTTATTAACTTTTGAGTAAAAACTGTATATACATAATACACATTCTAATTAAATATACGGAAACTAATTACATAATAAAACTTAAGAATTTATAACTGAATAAAATCTAATATTATATTATACAATATGCTTAGAGAGGCAGTAAGCACTAACTTGCCACATTCGTTACATACGTCTATAACTAAAATGAGTTAAAGATTAAACTTAAATACATTAGAACACATTGTATTGTTATTAATTTAGTGGAAAATGTATAACTTAGACACTCTTTGTATAATTTTTGGGTTCTCTCTTCTTAACCAGACACAGAAGAGAAGTTTAATAAGGAGGGTCTTTCTAGGCTACAACGGCCCCAAAAACAAATCGAACTCATAACTACTGCATTTACATTCCGATATAGTCCCACTACGCCAAAGCAGCCTCAATCGTTATACCAGTATTTTATATGCACTATATAATTACATTACAAATCTAGACTCAATACAAAACGGTACATATAATTTTCAATAAAAATATTTTAAGAAAAAACTATTCGCCATATTAAAAATCATTCCCTAATTTGTATTACGGAATTTTAATGACAGCTTTACAAGTAATAAATTATACCAAACGATACTATATTTATTAATAAGAAATGTGAATACAAGATCGTTAAAGATATGTGTTTATTATTAAGAAATGCGGCCAATTGCAGCGCGGGGGCAGAAACGGGTGACTGTAAAAGCGACAGGTTGTAGGTTCGATTCCGACTCGAGGAAATGAAATATTTAATATTTTCGTTTCTTCGCTCTAGTGTCGAAGCAAAGCGCAAAAATCAGCGAAAAATTGGGGAGCGGAGTATCTGAACACTAGACTCTCCCTCTGCCTATGATGCTCATGCGGGTATAGGGAAAAAAATCTTAACAAGTAATAAATCATACTAAAACCTATATATTTATTCATAAGAAATGTGAATGTACTCGTATGTATGTGTAATACAAGATCGTGCATACCAAGGTGTGATGACCATGTGTGCACCGCGCCCACGACACGCCTATCACGAGCGTGTCAAGGGTGAGCCAGTTTTTGTACTTATTGCTCTACAATTTGGATCACATTTTGAGATGACTTTTGATGGGTCATGGAACTCTTTGAATATTTAAAATAAAACTATTTTACCGGATTAACCTCGTATATTTTTAGTATTATACATCTTCGGCTTTATTGGCGCAGCGGCACAAGGGTGTGTACTTGTTGTGGGTTCGATCCCTACTATGAAATATTTATTTACCAGAACAGAATTCGGCGGAAAGTGGGGAATGGACTAACACTAGATTCCCTCTGCCTACCCTGGTGTGTGCGGGATACAGCGTGAAGCTGATGTATATTTTTGGAAATCCGGTTAAATAGTTTAATTTAAAGTATATAATAATCGCGAAAATCAAAGATCTTTTACTCTTCATTAATGACAAAAAGGTCAATTAGATTATAGTTAGATTCTATTACAGTTCAATCTTTGTAAAGTTTCGTTAACATTCAGGGTCTCGAATTCGGAAACCAGAGAGCGAAATTTCTTGACACTAGGTTCTCTCTTCCTGCCTTGAGTATAGTAGGGTATAGCTAGGGTAGTAGAAAACTTTGTGACGGTATTTTTGCCTGGCGCAGATTGATCAACCTATCTACACATAACTTCCTGGGTTGGTCCACACGCTTATTACGATTTATAAATATCTTGATTTTTTAAGGATATCTGTCAAATTAGCATTAAGTTTTCATAAATCAATTTTTACTCAAATTACTTACTAACATTCAGTGCAATAAATAATAACAATTATATTAGATACTTATAAGAGTATGTTCCAAAAATGTTTCTATGGTATAGATGTCAATGATAATGTTATACATAGGTATATTGATTAATTTACTTTTGTCTGGTCGTGAGTCAAATTACATGACTTAAAAATGTACTCGAACCGCATCCGGCTTCTATATCTATAGATATATAGAGTACCGCCCTTGACATAAATAAAGTAGCTATAGACGAGTGGCGTGTCAAGTCATCGGTTATCACTGGTTCGAATCTCGGTAACGCAATATGTACTTACGCGTTACAGAGTGTAGGAGATGCGTACTTAGATATTATTTGACTGTATTGTCTCACTGTCGGCGAGCAAATTCAACTAATATAATTTAGCAATATATTCGGTATAAAGAATATAAAAATACAATAGTTTTAGTTTAATATTCTTAGGTAAGTGCATAAAAAGTATGGGCTATCAGGAGATGGAGTAAATGATATGACATCAAGTCCACACTGTTCTACTGGAAAATTTTGCGCTCATATAAAAACAAACTATACAGAGTGGAATTGTCAGCGCCACTTTAAATGAAACCACAGTTTTAACTACTCTATAAAAGCCTAATATAATGAGGAAAAAAATTATTCTCAAAAATAAAAAAGTTTTTTTTTCAAACAAAATAAATAATAAAATTATCGTTTTAAAATAAAACGCCATTTGTAAAGTATAACATAGGCACGCACACACTTACCTGTCAAAGCGGCAACGTCGCTTACGTATGTGTGCGTGACACGAAATACAGGTATGGATAAAAATCGTGAAATGAAAAAAAAATCCTACGTCTAAACCGTTGAGGTACCTTGATTATTTTTTTAAATTCTGGGTTTGAAATATTTTACCCTATATGCAGTTTCAGTAAAAGAAGCGCTGCCTCTTCCACCCTGTATATGTATGTAAATGTAGTGGGTATGTTTCATTAAGTTTTCTCCATTAAAACACTTACGTTCTCCACATTCTGCTGAATTCTAATGACAGTGCATGTTGAGTGGTGGATCTCAACGCCGTGCTTCACCTCGTTACCAGAGCACAGCAAGGAAATGAAAATATTAAATATTTTACTCCCTGAGTGGGAATCGAACCCACACTCCTCACGTTCACGGCATCTACAACGACGAAGAGAAGACCAATAATAATATCTCTCGTTATTTCAGGTTTCCTTTTATAATGAAAGAAATGTTATAGTTAAATTTAAAGTATAATGTTTGTAGATTTTTAGTAACTAACTGTTTAGTCGTCCATTGCAATGTAAATTATAGAAATTCGAATTTTACATTTCCAACGTAGAATAGGCATGCTATATTAACTTTTTTTTATATAAAAGGAACTTGTGTTTATTAAAATATTTGCAATTTTTACAAAAATATTTCTTTGTATAAAAAACAAGGTCATTCACCATATATCGTAAAGTAAATAAAATTTCATCATATTATATTACTTAATGCTTGTTTGATTTATATGAATTTGTTAATAACCAGAGCACATAAAGTGAGTGCTTCATTTAAATTCCGAAATAAAAACACTGTTTTACCGCAATACAAAATATACTTAATTTAAATCATATAAATAAATACCAAAATTTAAATTAAAATTTACCGGTATTTTTGTACTGTAAAATAGTCTAGTATTAGCGTGTATTGTAATTTTAATGGTATTGTAACGAAATAATTATAGACAAAGACCGGACGAGCTGGGCCCGTTTATTTTGACTCGCAAGCGTTTCGCTCACGGCTACCCACGTTTTCTATTAATTATTAATAAACAGTTGCCATTACGGGAGCTCTAAGCGTAATATAGTCTAATATTAATAATTGACACGCTTATATCGTCATATGATAATAATGTTTAGAACAACACTTCAATATCAACATAAATGTCGATTTAATTATGTTGTACTAATATGAACGTAGGGGAATAATTTTTGTATAGAAACTAAGAGATATTAAAAAATGATGAATATTTATGAAAAGAGTAGAAGAATTCAGTGGATGATATTTAATATTTTTTTTAAAAGTGATATATGTTTTTAAATTTTCTTAAGTTAATCTTTCTGATTTTCATTTATTTTTCTTTAATAATATAAAATATTTTTATGTAAAATCAAGAATATCGTATATAGATAGAATTCCTACAATATTTCCTATTGCATCTATAAAAATATAAATAATAAATATGACTGACTCTACATAACAAAAAGCTTAGTAGTTGTCTATTAATAATTGTAAAACTAATATATACTATTTAACTGAACTTATTTAACAATGACTATGACTATCATTTAAAATTAGGTAACGCCACCGCCATCTTGTAGGCCGCATCGTTAGTGGGTTTCGGTAATTGCCTGTCACGAAATTAAATCATTTATTGCTTGCGACATGGTTGAAGATAATTGAAAATCAAAATTATGTTACTATTAAAACTTTCGTATTATTTTAAATTACTAAGAAATTAATTTTTAAAATCAAAAACCTGAAAATTATGGAATACTAAATATATTTACAGATCTGCAATGTAATTAAAAACGGAATGTCTTAACACTACGCTCCTTTTGCGTCATTAAAAAAAGAAACATCATAACTAGAAAAAACGTTTCATTTCTATAACAATAGTAATTTAAAGATGTTTCACGTGCTTATATTTAATGCCATACGTTTTATTACATATAGAGTGTACAATAGTAGCTCTTCGTGATGATATCTCTAGTTCTCACAATTCTCCAAATATAGTAGCCTTCACCTTTAGATGATCTATATTAATTATGCTATTCTCTTGTAATTGTTTGTTCATTTCTCCGCATAATGTTTTCATTGTTGTCGTTTGTTCAAACTTTCGCGCTCGTTACTCAGTTATAAGGGAATACTAATTTAGAATTAATTGCAATGAGAATTTCTTTGTTTTAGGTAGTGTTTTTTCTTATTTGTTTCATTTTAGAGGTGTTCGTGGCACAGTCTGACTCTAGGCTACCTTTACGCTTCGTCTCACATATAGTACGAGTAAGGTATGTAGATTGAACTTAGAGTTAATACACTCCGTTCTCCAATTCCCGCTTGAATTCTGATCGTGAATTCTGAAGACAGTCTGCTGGTTAATTGGTGGAACTCGTTGCTGCACGTTGTCTTACGTAGCGGAAATATTCCATTATTTGACCTCACTAGAGTAGCTGCCTATGACTGGAGGGCTAGTTCAATTTAAATTATTAAATAATAAAACTTATGATGTTACAATATAAATTTGTATTTTATCTATTTAACTAAAACATCCCAACAGCCTAAGATCCTAAAGCCATAAATTAAGAATATTTATATTATCAGTTATTTCATGTATAATCTACGAATACTCCCTAAGATCTCAGGCCTAATACAAATGTGAAATACAAATAATACTACTCTTTTACTCATTTGAGTATATACTGATTAAGAGCCATCCATGTCCTAATCAGTTTTAGACTAAATAAGCCTTTAATGTCCCTTTATGTTTACAAAATGAGCCTTTAATATGTAAATGATCGCTTTGTACCGAAACAACGTTTACAAACAGTAGTATAGACAGTTAACTAACCCTCTACAATAATGATGGCTGAAATAATGAGATAATATTTGAATATGTCCGAAATATTGATAGATTTTCCTTCTGAACCTGATAATGTAAAATAAATCTACAAAGACCCTCTCCAAAATTGAAATTTATAAGCAAGAATACATTGGAAATGTTTATAATGGTTTTACATGGTACATATATAGTTTATTTTTAAAGTTTCACACTGTACCCCACATATTGCAAGTGGCAGAACTCTACATCTTGCTTTATCTTATTGCCAAAGGGAGGAATTAAATGTAATTGACACTGTCGAGTGGATATCGAACCCACAACCGTCATGATATTTCCTTATACATGTATTGTTACTTCCAGAAACCGAGTTTAATTTATTAAACTAAAAGCTCCTTACCGAGATCTCACTTGCTAAGTTCTCTAGCTGAATTAAATTTACTTCTTACTTTACTTAAGTTAAATTGTTTAACTAAACAACACATTATAGAGTACGTGAACAACGGGCCTAAGGTTAAATTTTTAACTGGCTGCAATTGGTCCCCTTCAAGGTCAACCAGTGACTTTAACAGATTAAAAATCGTAACAATCACCAAAATCTTTTATTGCAACACAATTCATAATTATGTTTTTTTTATCTGTTCGAATTTCTGCCTAAAATATATTTAATTTAAGCTTTATTCCCTTAAAATAGGGTTCAAAATTTAATGACAAAAGTATCAGAAATTTTCACGACAGCTTCTATGGTTACGATGCTAATGTCTTATTTCGTGAAACAAAAGAAAAATGATATCTTTAATAAATAGCCTACAATATGAGAACCAGAATAATTAGTTAATTGTGGGTGTCATACGTTATCGGTGTTATGATTGTTAGTTGCAATGCCATCAGGGTTCGTTAAACTTACATTGGCATTGACCAGATATTAGCAAGAACTGGCATGTCTGATCGATTTGGGCGTATCGTTAGGTAACTAAACAAGTTACTGGGTGAAGGTATTTTGTCACTTTTATGGATTTACTTTTAATATATGTGGATATTTGAGTATCTCAGTTCAGTTCAGTTCTTTATTTAGGGCGCTTCGAGCGTGCCAGTTGAGCACCAATCACTTCGCCAATGTCACGTTGTATGGAGAACACACAAAGGAGATTGTACGGTAAAAAAGAGATTATATTACACAATATGAGAATGCATGTCAAAAAGACGCCCAGTTAAAGTACTGTTTGAGTATCTCTATGATATTCGTGATGCAATGTGACAGCTGGATGTAAACAGTCATGTTGTGGGTTCGAGACCTGTTCTTTACACTTTACAATTATATAATGTTTTTTTTTACGAGGCGATGATGAGGAATGCAGCAAAATCCATACTTAAATGCAAAATAAAGATAGATATAGGTAACTGTTGTTAACGTTTTAACAACAGTTGCTTATATCTATCTTTTCGTTGCGTGGACTTAGGAAGCTTGAATTGTTTCTGTGCTTCAAGGAACCATGAACCTAAATATTTGATTATAATTTCCGCTTGATATCTTCATGCGCTGATATGTCGCGACAGACAGAAAGTGATAAGGGTTCCATTTTTCCTTTTTGAGGAACGGATTTTTACGGAACACTAAAAAGAAAAGTACCTCTAGATTTGCCTACGGATTGCCTTGGGCATGGCCGAGTATTTTGTATTTGACGTTCCGAAAGCTTTACAGTTGTATTCTTAATAAGTTATAGTAAATAATATTCTAAAATAAGATCGAAACTTTTAAAGAAACTGTGACTTGTAAGTCGTGAATCTTGCAAGGTTCTTATGAAAGCAATAAAAAATTATACTAGGTCAGTTTACTATTTGGCCTTTGTAGATAAAATTATAGATTATAAATATTGAATATTTTTAAAAAGTTTATATATATTTGATTAAATTTAAAAAAAAACAGAAATTTTGGTTTTATATTGTAAATATTTAAACGCGAAAAATAAAATTCACATAATATTGCACATAATATTTTACAAAAAAAAAAGATAATTACTATTTATTTACATTATAACTTTTTTGTTTGCCAAAGGTGGTAGTAATAAATCTTCCAAAAGCCTATAGAATTCATTAATATTAAAATTTAAATAAAGCTATATATCTTAATAGTAAATGATTTGAATGGTAAAAATCAATAAATAATCCATATAAAGAACAGCTCAAGGGTATTTATATAGTTATACTGTTGGCACGCGCTAAGAGTTAATTATTAAACGATTTAAGTCTGTGCGTAAGTCAAAAATAATATATTAATAGTAATTTAGTACTATGCTATGATAATTTAATTACCAATATACTATTTTTAATTCAATTATGAACATACATACGTATGTAAATATTTTTTATAGTTGTTTAATACTAGCTTTAATTATTTTTAGCTTGATAAAAAGTCTAGGAAACGTCTAGGAAACCATTCAAGCGCTCTAACTACTACACTATACGTTAGTAGCCATTTTCTAAAAAAGTCTTTTCCGTCCTAGTGTCTTAGCACTTTAAAAATATAAAAAAATCGTATAAATCATTTAATAAAAAGAAAATTTAAAAATTACATAAAGCTTAACATACCAAAAGCAGCTAGCTCCGCAAATTAGATAACATTTTAACAACATTTACTACCTACATAGAGTTTAGACGAAAATACGTCTCAACTATTACTAGAATTACATAGGAAGCCTTATACAATGTTTAAAATCTATACAATACTTGAATACATGGTCTCTTTTCATTGTTAATTCTCATAATAAAATTGTTTTAATTAGATTACTTTGGATTATAGAGATTATTATCGTAAAATGATAATGAACCTGAGCTATGACGATTGTATTTTTTATGTATTTTTGTATTGTTATTATTGTATTGTAGTATTCTCACATTATATACGTGTTTAGTGTAAATTGTGTCAAAGTCAGTGACCGCCATTTAGTGATTTAAATATAATGTGAGGTTGTATTATGTATTTGAAGCATTGTTTATTAATAAAATTGTTTTTTTTTTACAAGCAATAGTGGTTCAATAGTAAATAATTTGATAAATGTGATTAAAAAAAAGAAGTATTTAGGATTTTAATTTGCCTTTTTTAACACTAGGTTCCCTTGCCTACCCTGATGTGTACGGAATACAGCGTGAAGCTGATTTTTTTTTAAACAATGTCTAATGAAGATTTTTTATTTATATTTTTTTAGAGGGAAAATAGATATTTTCTCAAAACGACTACAATTTTAAAGTTTTAAAATATTTTCTATATTATTGTTTGCTAAATGAATATTTAATTATATGTTTTTTTTACACAGTTGAAACGTATTTCCTTTTTACTTAATTACATGAGCTCGAATTAAAAGTAAGCCGCAGGGCTCACTTAGCATTGGGTATGTAGTGTGAACGAAATTAATTTGTATAGTTATCATGTCTGTTAAATAGTAATATTTAAACTATGATATGCTCTAACCGATTATTAACAAGGTTATTGAAATTATGGCTAATTGTTTTTTTTTTAATAGAAAATACATTCATTTCTTTAATTTGGTCTACATATTGAATATTATCAATATAAATATACGAATATACTCGTATATAGGTAGATATGTAAAAAAAAAACAGCTGTGCGCTCTATCCCACACACATTAGGGGTAGGTAGAATGAACCTAGTGTTAAGACACTCTGTTCCACTCTGAAAATAGACATATAAGTACTTTATGAAAAAAATATGGTGAACATTTTAAAATTACTAATAATTATAATATTATACAATTAATGAGAATCCCAATTTATTTATCAACGTCGTTTACAGGCTTGTAACTGACGTAAGCTATAATTTTACTCTGAAAAGGTTTCAAAATATTATGAAAGCTAATTATAACAAATATCGAAATACAAGCTAAGCTAGTTTAAGTCAAGAAATATTTAGTTTTGATTGACATGTCATGCTTGTAATCGATATTGCTATACTTGTCACCATCGTAGTGCAGCGGCGGAGGTGTTTGTCCAATTTCGTATAAGGTAGGTATGTGTTACAATTTCCCAATATTTTTTTGCAATATTTTTTATTTTTAGCGTCACTGTGTATCTTGCAAACAGCAGGGTCGGCAAAGAAAATCTAGTGTTAAGACACTCCGTTCCCCATTTTCCGTCGAATTCTAGAGGCTTGCTTGTTGAGTGGCGGAATTCACCACCAGAGGGAAAATGGAAATAATAAATATTTCATTAATTAGTCTCTAAATTGACCACAATAAAAGAAATTTTAAAAAAATTACAGAATATTCATAAATAAATCATATACTGAAGATTTCTTTGTTGAAACTGATATTTCTAAAAATCGAATAATCTCCTCCAAAATTTAATTAGAATAAATATAACTAAATTTTTAAATACTAGACACTCAAACGTGACTTCGCTCGCCTAAACTTATTTTTATCTAAATATAGACAAAAGACAAGAATATGTACAAAAAGTTTCATCATAATCGGTTGAGTAATTTTGGCGTGAGAGCGTAACAAACAAACTTACATTCACATTTATAATATTAATATAATAATGATAATAATCCTTTTAATCGATGGATGCATAATACTGTCAAATAAATATAAATGATTGGCTACAGTAATAGAACAGTAATAACGGCGCACTTCCTTCTATCATTTGCATCTTGATATCATTCAGTATTTATAGCTTTCCTTCTGTTTGGAATGAGGTTTGAGAAGTAATTCAGGTATTCGTTGTAAATCATTTTGTAATCATAGTTATCATATTATATTATAGTTGAAGTTGAAATGGATTTCTCGTAGGTCTTAATACGATTGGATGAACCTGCACTTATACTTATTATATCACATTTTAATGAAAAAAGGAGAAGCACTGGTCCACATATTCGGAAATATAGCTTTGTTACATTAAAACTAAATATTTCTTTCTTATTGTACATAATATTTAAGTACAACTGTTCAAGTAAGAAACGGAGTGTCTTAACACTACGTTCCCTCTACCTATCCTTCTGTTTGCGGGATACAGCTCGATTCAGTTCCCTCTGTTCAAGTCCTCGTCATTACTTAACTATCTATGAAATATAATATCCTAGCCCTAAATTATTAAGTAATCTATATTACTATAATAAACTGAATAAATCTTAAATAAAAATTACTGTATTTAACGTCACTTCCTACCTCCTGGGCTGTCTGGTACTTAGTGTTACATAAAGCTAATTTGATACTGTCTGATCGGTGCCCTAATCCAAATCCATATTAATAACCCTTTCTGGAATAAATCAGAGAACATATTATTATAAATATACACAATTACGTTTGTCAGTGCTTTAATAAAATTAGAAATAGATATGTAAAATGAATATTTATACGTAGTTTAGTATGAGCGTTAGTATAAGAGAGCAGGAAATTTGGAGACAAGGAAAGCAGTTTAAAGCAGTCAGAATGGAAAAATTCTTTGCCATATCTGGACATAACCGAGAAAACATTTAAAATACAGTTTTTTTAATTTGTAATTTCTCTAAAATAAAACCTTTTATATTTAAGTTTGGGTATAATTGAAAACTAAATTATAATTATAAAAAAGTAAATAATATTTTATAATCTTTTTTTTTCTAAAATAGAGTAATATATTTAAAGTAATAAAAGTGAATTTCCTATTGGGTCATGGATCTCGACAAAGTAGATAAACCAACAATTGCAATGTTTGTAAATAAGCAGCCAGAGGCAACGTCTCCGTAGTTCACGTCGATCGTTCTTCTCGATATAAGGGTTAACATTTTTTGCTAAGCTTTATGAAGTTTCAAATTTTGAAATGAACTTAAATGGTGTTCAATTGCCTTGTAAATGATTATAACTAATGTTTTTTTTACATTAAAGCTATTTATATTATATTAGTTATCTATATTTTTTGCATGTCTGTTGTCTGTCTTTAAGTTTGTTCAGGCAAATCTCCGGAATACCTGAACCGATTTTTATGGGACTAACATTAAAAGATAAAGGTGGTTGTGTGGAGCAACATATAGGCTACTATTTAACAAATATCTTTTTTTTTGTTTCACAGAGGTAACCTAGTTTTAAGACATTTCGTTCCCTTTGAGATTCCTCACTTTCCTCTGAATTCTGGAGGCATTGCATGTAGAGTGGCAGAACTCAACGCGTTTTACCTTTATATCAGAGCGAAGAAATGAAATATTAAATATTCCCTCGAGTGGTAATTGAACCTACCAGGAAAGCCTGAACCAAATATCTCAATAAACAAATACACTAACAAACTTAATAATCTTTACGAAACCTAAGCCTATCACAGTCGGTACCTAATTAAATCATTCAAATCGACTGTCGCAACACCACGGAAGCCGTCGCATTCCGCACTAAACATTCAGATAGCGTAATTATGTTTCGAGTAAATTATAAATCGAATCTGATTATTATAAAGAGAAAGTAAGTTTATCACTTCTATGTCTAATATTGTAAATATTTTACGAAATATGAAAATACTAGTGGAGCCGAACGCGGCTACGCCCGCTTGAACTATGCGAATATTTATTAAATATATTTATGAAATTATTTTCAGTTTTCAATAGAGAGATGCGTTAAGCAAGCTCATTTTGGGTGACGTTTTCTAACAACAAACTTTGCAAATCGTTGCTTAGCAACGGTCGCTTAGCGACGATTGTTATTAACATGGCGGAATAAATTGCATATCATATTAATAAGTATTTTAATATATTGGTATATATCGAAAATATTACAAATATGAGAAAAAAA
>JAEBDU010005105.1:0-12890 GCA_016802625.1 Heliconius numata | reverse complement strand
TTGTTACAGTATTACGCAAATGCATATTTTTTATTGGGAGAGCTTTTTTCGCTAAAGCATCTCTCCTTTTTGGATCAAAAAGGAAAATTGTATTGGCTAATAAGGCATAGTCATATTGAAAAAAATAATCTTTTTGATTAAGTAAATTGAAAATGAATGTCAATTCAGATTGGTTAATAGATTCTATTTCTTCCCATAAATGAGACAATAAAGTTTTAATTGATATGTAATTAGATAGTTGTTTACTATCAAGATTTTCAGAAAATGTTAGTGTTGAATAATATTCAAGCATTTCTTTTTTTATCTCAGAATTGCATGGATGATGACCACACAAATTTAATAATTTCCGAAATTCTACTTGATCGAACTCATCATCTAAATATTCGGAAAATTCTGATAGAGGAATAGCTAACTTAGTAAGGATGGCTCTCAGTTCAGAGAACGTTAACGCTTTTTTCCCAGTTTCTATTTTTGAATAAACTGAGTGGTCAGTATAAGTAAGGATTTCTCTTTGTGTCAAACCTTTCTTTTTTCTGAAAAAATAAAGAGCTTCTTCAATTTTCATACAAACACCTCTTCCTTTTTTTTACTAATTGTAGCATAATAAAGAAGATAAAGAGTATTATATTTCTAAAGAAAGGGTGGATTTTTATGGATTCAGTAACTAGTTTAGTAGATCTTTTAGGACGTATCTGGGTAAACGGATAGTTTAGAATGATTACTTGCGAACTCACTTTTCAATTTGCACAATCTTTTAAAACCTAAAAGTGTGGTGTATCAGTAGGTGCCTATTTAGACCAATTGGAAATCACAAAGTAAGCCCACCAGTTACTTGGATGGTGGGCTAGTTTTTATACTTGGGATTACGGTAACTAATGAGTTAAAGAATACTATTAATTATTTATAGGGAATGCCCTTGATTTTTGCAGTATCAACACCAGGGTGTTGACGAGTAATTTTTTCAGCATTTTCTTGTGCTTGTTTTGGATTATTCACCCAGTTTTTGTAGAAATCAAAAGGACAATCCGCAACACCATATTCACTTTCACCAGATTGAATTGTACCAGTGAAGCCTCTATGCATCAATTTATATAGATGGTTTTCAGATTGATCATATTTTCTTGCATCTCGAATTGCACTTACAGACAGTTGAGAATATTGGATACCCATTTCTTGTGGGCCTGTTTGACCTAAGACATGACCATCGAAGCCAATAATAGAACTATTACCAAAGAATGAATAAACGCCATCAAAACCAGCACCGTTTGCTACAGCAACATAAGAATTATTACACCAAGCCATTGTACGTACAACTTGAATTTCTTCTTCTTTTGGAGGACTCATATAACCTTGACAGCGAACAATTAATTCGGCACCGCGCATTGCACAATCACGCCAAATTGCAGGATAATTTCCGTCATCACAGATAATCAAACTAATTTTCATTCCTTTAGGTCCTTCTGAGATATACGTGCGATCTCCAGGATACCAGGGTTCAATTGGTGTCCAAGGCATAATTTTGCGATATTTTTGAACAACTTCTCCTTTGTTGTTCATTAAAACCAAAGTATTGTATGGATTTTTTGAAGGATCTTCATTTTTTTCACCAGTTAGTGAAAAGATTCCCCAAACATCATTTTCTATACATGCTTTAGAAAAAATAGTCATTTCAGGTCCAGGAACAGTTGAAGCTAGTTCCATCATTTCGTTTCTGTCATATAATACACCTTGTGTACTATATTCTGGAAAAATAATTAAATCCAATCCAGGGAAGCCAGATTTTACGCCCTTCACTACGTCTGCGATATTTTGGCAGTTTGCCAAAACGTCTTCTTTTGTGTGATGTGTTTTAATAGGGTAGTTTACTACCGCGACTCCGACAGTATCATTACTACTAGAAATATCTCCGTGTCTCATTTGCATTTCCTCCTTCATAGTTATGACCCTAGTATACAAAGGGGCGTTAAGTTCATTTTTTTTTTTTTTAAGTATAAATAAAGAAAAAAGAAGTAAAAAAACACAATGTTTTTAATTTCGATCTTTTGTATATTTATAAGTAACATTATGATTGGTTTGAACTCTTTTATTTTGAATAATGCAATTTATGTTAAGTAACAATAAGTTTTGTAGCTGATTATCTCACGTCGTTTAGTTGGCCTAGTATTAGAACTAGTTTCTTATTTACTAGATAAGAAAAACGATAATTAAAGCAAATTGCTTTCTAGCCCGCACATATTTGTAGTCGCAACGAATAAAAAAAGCCACTCTATTCGCACTAGAGTGGCTTTTTGTGTATCCGATTATAAAGTTATTTTACTTCGCATTGCTATTACAACATGTCCAAATAGTTGAATCAATTTTAGAAGTAAAGTTATTTCTCTATCTAACTTCGATTATGTTTACTTAAGAGTTTAATAACTATTTATGAGAAAGCTTTCTCATTAACTACATAATAATTCTCGTTATAATAAAATCCATAGTAGTGTAAATTGTTATTAGAAGTATAATAAGCAATTGCTTCAATATTTTTTCCAATCAATTGGTTGGAGTCAGATGTTCCAGTAGCTAATGACTGATCTATGAAAGTATTCTCTAAAGTAACATCTTCAAATGTTGATAAATTATAGTTGTTTTTTATCACTAAGATTTTAGAAATTGGTTCATATTTTGTGATATTGTTTCCTTTAAAGTCTATTTCCATTCCTTGTTTAGAGATTGTTGAAGAAAAAGCTGATCCATCGACAATATATTTTTGGTCTTTGTAAGAGAAGCTATAGTATCGCAGATTATTATTAGATGTGTAAGTTTTAGTAATAGTTACTTTTTGATTGATTAAATCATTACTAGATGTTGTACCTATTTGTTTTGCTTTTTCAATTTTTTTATTTAAAATGACGGAGTCATCTGCTTGATAAACATTGTAATTTTTATCTATTGTTGCTAATGTATTTGCTGTTGCTATTGTAGTTAAATAATTTCCAGTAAAATAAATTTCTAAGCCAAAAGGAATTGTTGATATAATTTTTTTATCTTTAGTATATGATACAGTAGCTGATGAGTTTTTTAATACCCATGAAGCAAGTTTTTGAGGGTTTCTATAAGTTAAACCCGCTAGTGCAAGTGCTGCTGCATCTTCTTTTGTACTAATGATTCCGTCAGGATTATTGCTAGGAAACCACACAGTCATAAATTCATGTTTAGGATAATCCTCTTGTTCGCAGCTAGTATTATAACGATTAGTTGCGTTCATTCCATCTTTTCCGCCACCTAAATGGGGGATACCTAATCCATGACCAATTTCATGAATTAACGTAGCCATTTTTTGTAAGTCATCATCTGTCTGCCAATTTTCTGGATAAAAGACTATGCCATTATGATAAGTTTCTCCGCCAAGTGGCTTGACTGGTTTACCGTCTTCCCCAAAAAAGCCAGGATCTGGAGCATCGTAAACAACTTGATCACTTTCATTAATTCTTGATACTACGCGTACAATTTCTGTACCAGCCAAATTATTCCAATATTCTGCAGCTAACTTTACGCGTTCAGTCGTCATGAAATCTGATTTATTATACAATTTTAGTACACCGTCATTCCCAATAACATTAGAATAATATTGACCTTCATCAAGACCATAAATGTTTTTTTCACTTATTAAATGAAAACTGCTATTTCCTATGAAATTATCGTCACCAGCTGCGATGGTTTCTAATGCGTTCATTTCTTCTTTTGAATAAATAGTTTGATTTAATTCACCGTTTACATTATGAAATGCTGGTGTATTTTGCATGTTATCTTCTGCATTACTATCTTTCCCCAAAATAGTTAGTGACAATGTTAATAAGGTTAAAAATGAAATCAGCTCAATTTTTTTTCTCATTTAATTCGCTCCTTTGTTTCAAATATCTGATCTTAATTATTATAACTTTATTATTGATTAAACAAAATAAAAAATTCACAAACATAGAATAGTAAGAGGGATGTAAATTAACAATAAACTCTTTATTAATTGTATAATTGATAAAAAATAATTGAAAGCAAATAAGAATAACTATATGTTTCGGTTATCTTTTTTATATAAAAAATAGAAGGGCAAAGAAATTTTTAAATCACAATAGGCATTTCCTTCTAGTCATAAGACGGTCGAATAGGCGAAACTCTATTACACCTTAATACAACATTATAGATGAATGCTAGGTTGATTTAGAAATCTAATAAATTAAAATATTAGTCTGTAATTAAGTTATTTAGTATTTTAAAAGTATAGAATAGATACACAAAATATTTTGCGCTATCCTCCATAGTGTTCTTTCTTTTTCTTAAACTATATTTTATACTTGTACATGACTATTTTATAAAAGGAGATTATTAAACATGTTACAAAAACAGTCCCATCAATTCGTTAACTGGTTGAACAATAACAAAGTTGTTTTGATTACAGTCTTTGCGATTTACCAAGTGTCAATTTTAGCAATAGGTATTATTAATTATCCTTATATTGATGACATTGCTAGACAAAGAGATGGAGGCACTGGATTTGCTTGGAGTTATTCTAGATGGGGTAGTGAGATTGCTTCAATAATGGTTCAAGGCAGTCGTCATTTAACAGATATGGGGTTAACAACCCATATTCTAACGGGTGTCATTTTAGCTATTGCTAGTTTAATAGTTCTTTATTGTTTAACAGAAAAGATGACGCTCTTACCAGCCATTGTCTCAACGATTATTGGATTAAATCCGTGGTTTTTACAATGTATCAGTTTTAGGTTTGATAGTCCATATATGGCATTAAGCGTTCTTTTCTCTTTTCTTCCATTTCTTTGGTGGAAAAAAAATAAGTATCTCTTTTTAGGTATTTCTTTTATCTGCTTATTTTTAATGTGTAATACGTATCAATCATCTTCGGGTCTTTATATTGTCATGGCTTTAGCATTAACTTTTAAAGATTTACTAGCTGGGAGATCTTATAAGAAAACAGGACAAAAACTATTTTTAGGCGCAGTTTCATATGTTTGTGCTTTATTAACTTTTTCCTTCGAAACAACGTTCAATCCAGACCTTGTAAATCGAGGAAATGGCGTAAAGATGGCTCAATTAAAAGATATACCAAAAACGGTTGTAACAAATATACAAATGTATTTTTCACAAATAGTTAATCAAAGTTCGGAAATGTGGATTCTATTAGTTGTTATTTTGCTGATGCTGTTTATTGTATCAGCTAAATCAAATGCAAAAGTATCTAGAATAAAAGTAGTGATATTTTCCTCTTTATTTGTTTTACTTGGTTCAATTTTTAGTTACGGTGTCTATCTTGTATTTGTAGAGAAATTAGCAGAGCTCCAACCTCGCTATGCCTATGGTTTTGCTGTTTTTTGTGTCATTACTATTATTTTGTTACTTGATAATGCTTCTTTTCCAGTCATTAAACCTGTAGCAACAGTGATTACTATCTTTTTTAGCTATTACATTCTCACGTTCTCGTTTGTTTATGCATCAGCATTGAATTACCAACTTAAATCTTTTGAAATGCAAAGTGCGATGTTAGCTTCAGAGTTAAAAGATCTTATAGATGATTCAACGGGCACTGTAAATGCGAATAGATTATTTAAAAATTCACCTGTTTTTGATAATACTAGTCGAAACTATCCAATATTACGTAGTTTAGTACCAGACAATACTTCTTTATATTGGCCAAATCAAGCGTGGTTTATCACTTATACAGGCTTGAATCGTACAATTATTCCTTTTGATCCAGAAAAACAAAATTTAAAAGATGAAGAAATTGTTATTGATAATTATTATTATAAAATTTATAAACAAAATGATAATCTCTACATTATGATGAAATAAAAAAATAACTATAAAGTAATTTTTGAGTGTACTAAATTATGATAGTATTTTAAAAAAGAAATTTTACCTATAAGAAGTTGAAGAAAAAAGTAAAAAATTAGGTTCAAGTATCATAGATATAGTATCTTTTATCATTTTCTATTGAGAATAGTTCCCATAATTTCAATTAGTAAAAGCAGCTTTTTTGAGCTGTTTTTTTCTATGCTAAAAATGAAGAATTTTGATTACTATCCGAAAATAGCAAATATTTTCAAATCAAAGAAATGATAAATAATGTTAATAAGTACTTTAAAAACTAAATTAATTATGATTTCGTATAAGATACAGCTTTCTAAAACGTAGCGGTGTATAACCAGTTTCTTTTTTAAAAGAAGAAATAAAGTAACTTGTATCAGAAAAACCGCACATATCAGTTATTTCTTGTATTTTTAAATACCTGTGATTAATCAATAGTTCTTTTGCTTTTTTTATTCTGATGTTATGAAGGTAGCTAAAGATCGTTTGGCTTGTATACTTTTTAAACATTCGACTTAAATATTGTGGAGATATAAAGAGATCACTCGCCAATGTTTCTAAAGTAAATGAAGAGCGAAAGTTACTTTCTATTAAAGTAATAATTGGTTGGACATACTTTTGATAGTTTAGATCTTCAAAATAATCTTCTTGATTAACTTGACCTAATTGCATTAAAAAATTATAAGTCGATACGGATAATTCAAATTCGTTTTTAGTATTATTTTTATATAGGTCGATGGTATCATCAATCCAAGTACTAAAATTGAACTTCTCTGAATCACTTTTTAAAATATAATCGTCACTTCCTAGGATCTTTGAGTACTCATCACTTAGTGTACCGTTAAACGTAACGAATTTTGTCATCCATCCTAGATTTGAAAAATATGTATGAGGGACAAAAGGTTTAATTAATATGCCATCACCTTCCTCTAAACGAAATATTCTTTTATTAATATTTATATCACCAAATCCAGTTTCAGTTTGTAACCAATGATAGTGTGGATACCCTTCTTTACGAACGATACTTTCTTGATACCAGTGGTTTCCTATGCTTCCTATTGATATAGGGAGTCTTGATGGAGTAACTTGAAAATAAATAGACATAGATTCTCCTTTGTTTAATATTTTTATATTAACGCTTTCATTATAGCATATTTATTTAGACAGGTTTTTGATAAAATTAGAAAAACAACTGATAAGGAAGTGGGAACGTTGAGAAAAAACAGCAAATTTTTATATGGTGGAGATTACAACCCGAATCAGTGGGATGAAAAGATTTGGCAAGAGGATTTTGTACTTTTTAGAGAAGCTAAAATAAATAGTGTAACAGTCAATGTATTTTCTTGGGCCAAAATTCAACCCTCTGAAGACACTTACGATTTCAGCATTTTAGATGAAATAATCTCTCAACTTACTAAAGAAAGATTAGAAATAGTTTTAGCTACATCTACAGCAGCTCTCCCAGCATGGATGTTCAAAAAATACCCAGAGGTTGGTAGAACTGATTTTGAGGGGAGACAACATATTTTCGGACAAAGGCACAACGCCTGTCCTAACAGTCTTATTTATCAGAAATATGCAAAGCGGTTAGCTAGTAAATTGGCTGAAAGGTATAGTGATAATCCACAATTGGCATATTGGCATGTTAATAATGAATATGGTGGAGAATGCTTTTGTGAGAATTGTACGGCTGCATTTAGGGCTTGGTTACAAAATAAGTATAAAACAATTTCTGAATTGAATAGAGCCTGGAACTTAGAATTTTGGGGTCATACTATCTATGAGTGGGATGAGATAGTATTACCAAATGCGTTAAGTGAGGGGATTTCTTATGAGAAAACAGCTTTTGCTGGTATGTCAATAGATTATCGCCGTTTCAACTCTGAAAGTATGCTAAATAATTTCAAAATGGAGAGAGATGAAATTAGAAAATTCGATTCTGAAACACCAATAACAACAAATCTTATGGGAACTTATCGGTATTTAGATTATTTTAAATGGGCGAAGGAAATGGATATTGTTTCATGGGATAATTATCCGGCTTATAATACGCCATGGAGTTTAACCGCAATGCGGCATGATTTGATGAGGAGTTTAAAAAAAGCACCGTTTATGTTAATGGAGCAAACACCCAGTCAGCAAAATTGGCAACCTTATAATTCACTAAAAAAACCTGGGCAAATGAGAGCACAAAGTTATCAAACGATCGCACATGGTGGAGATACAATTCAATTTTTTCAATTACGACAATCCGTTGGAGGGTGTGAAAAATTTCATGGGGCTGTAATTGCTCACAGCGGAACTAATGATACAAGGGTTTTCAAAGAAGTTAAGAATTTAGGAAAGGAGTTAGAACATTTAGGGGAATATTTTGTCTCTACATTTACACAAAGTGACGTAGGAATTATATTTGATTGGGATAATTATTGGGCATTAGAGTATACAAGTGGACCAAATAAAGATTTGTCTTATGTTGATCAGATTCATAGAATTTATGAATATTTTTATAAGAAAAATATATCCGTAGATTTCATCAATGAAAATGATGACTTCTCTAAATACAAATTAATCGTTGCTCCAGTATTTTACATGATTAAAGATGGAATTATAGAATCAATTGAATATTTTGTAGAACGAGGTGGGGTTTTCGTTACAACTTATATGAGTGGTATTGTAGATCAATCTGATAATGTATACCTAGGAGGATATCCTGGACCACTTAGAACATTAACAGGAATTTGGGTAGAAGAAATAGATGCATTGGCACCAGAACAGATGAATGAAGTTTTTATTGGAAACCAATATAAAGGGCAAGGAACATTAGTTAGTGATATCATTCGTTTAGAAGGTGCAGAAACCTTGGCTACCTATAATTCTAATTTTTATAAAGGAAGTCCAGCGGCAACTGTACATTCTTTTGGTCACGGAAAAGTGTATTACCTAGGAACACAATTTGACTTTACTAGTCTATGTGTTCTATTTGATCAAATAATTAAAAATTCAACTATTTCAGATGACTTTTCAGAATCTGAATTAGAAATTAGTAGAAGGTACTCTGAAGATACTGTTGTTTCTTTTATAATAAATTTAACTCAAAATATACAACCTCTGCCTAAAACATTTATAGGAACAAAAGATAGTATTACTTCAGTGATTTTGGATAAAGACTTTGTATTTGAACCTTATGATGTTGTTATTGTCAAACAGTCGCTGCATTTAAACAAATAAATTAAATAAAAGTAGAAAATAGATCCTCTGTAATTTTATCGTATGGCTAGTCACTTTCAAAAACTAAAAGAATTAGCACTAGCGACTTCAACAAAAATCTGTTGCTTGTTTTTGAAATTTAGTTCAAAAGAAAATATCTTAAATCAAGACTTTTCTAGTAAAAAATAGTTGTGGAAAGTAGCCAACTGGTAGTCAGTATACTGGTTCAGAAGTTGAAGTAATAAAGCAGTCTTTATTAAAAAAACACAACTTTTATCTTAAAGGAGTTTTTTATTGAATATGAAAAATTATGAAAAAATTTATATTGATAGAAAGCAAGGATTTTACTTGTTTCGTTTTGAAACGAAAGATATTAATCGTGTAATACCTTTACATTTTCATGAAGAATTAGAAGTTATATATTGTATTTCAGGAAAAATGAAAATTTGGATTAATGGTAAAAAGATAATATTAACTCCTAATCATTTTTGGGTCATTAATAGCCTAGACCCTCACTCTACTCAAAGCTATGAGCAAGGAGAGTTTATTGTGTTATATATTCGACCAGATCTATTTCTTGAGACGCAAGCCTGGATTCACATAAATGAAGAAAGTAGTAGTTTAGATAATTATAAAAAAGCGGTTTCTTTAATTAATAAAATTTATGCTTCGACTTACAAAGAAGAAGAGTATATTGTTTTTTATCAGCGAAGTTTAATAAATAAATTTATCTATATATTATTAAAGGACTTTTCCTCAGTTAATAATATAAGTCAAAGAATAAAATCAAAAAATCAAAAAATTAAGGAGATTATTCAATTAATACAAGATAACTACACAACTCAATTGACGTTGCAAGAGTTGGCCCATCTATCAGGGTATACTTCAACATACTTATCCCGTATGTTTAAAGTAAATACGGGACAAACATTTACTGAGTATAAAAGAACCTTAGGTATTGAACATGCTCTTTGTATGATTGAAAATACAAATTTAACATTAGAAATTATTGCTAATGAAGTTGGTTTTTCAAATGAAAAGTCCTTTAGGGTCGCCTTTAAAGAAGTCATGAAAATGACTCCTAGAGAATATATTCGGAAAGAAAAAGATAAATAATGACCGAAAAAACGTAATTTAGTAACTTTTTTCAAAAATGAAAACCCTTTATACTAATTATAGAAAGAGAGGTGCACAAATGAATGAGAAAAATCTTAATAAACTACTTTTATCTCTTTCTTTTGAAGAAAAAGTAGGACAAATGATTCAATTGACTGGGGATTTTTTTAGTATAAATGAAAGTATTATGGATACAGGTCCTCTGAAAAAATTAGGATTAAAGAGTAACTTTAATCAATACAACATAGGGTCAGTTTTAAATATAACTGATGAAAAGAATGTTTATGAACTTCAGGAAAATTATTTAAAGCAATCATCTCATAAAATTCCATTACTATTTATGGCAGATATTATTTATGGTTATAAAAGTATTTTTCCAATTCCTTTAGCTCAAACATGCAGTTGGAATTTTGACTTGATTGAAAAAAGTGCCACTATTATTGCAAAAGAATGTTATGAGTCAGGAATCCATGTTACTTTTTCTCCGATGGTAGACGTTGTTCGAGACCCACGCTGGGGAAGAGTAATGGAGTCACCAGGAGAGGATGTATTTTTAGCAAAGAAGTATGCTGAACATATGGTAAAAGGAATTCAAGGAACTAGTAAAACCATTCCTAAAAATCATATTGCAGCTTGTGTAAAACATTTTGCAGCTTATGGTGCAGCAATTGCTGGAAAAGAATATAACAGCGTTGAACTTTCAATGTCAACTTTGCATAATGTTTATTTACCAAGTTTTAAGACAGCGATTGACGCTGGCGTGAAATTAGTAATGACAGCTTTCAATACTTTGAATGGAATTCCATGTACGGGTAACAGATGGTTAAATCAAACGATTTTAAGAGAGGACTATAATTTCCATGGTGTGTTGATTTCTGATTATGCAGCTATAGAAGAATTGAAATACCACGGGTATACTGCAACAGCTAAAGAATCAGCGGAAAAAGCCATTGAAAGTACAGTTGATATCGATATGAAGACAGCAGTTTATGCAAATGAGTTACAAGAATTAGCTAATAATAATCCTGACATTTTAGCGTTGATTGATGAAGCAACTTATCGAATTTTAGAGCTAAAAAATGATTTAGGTTTGTTTGAGAATCCATATCGAGGATTAACAAAAGAAAGAAAGATGAAAAGTATTCCAAACGAACATAAATTATCTATGGAAGAGTTAGCTGGTGAATCAATTGTCTTATTGAAGAATAACGGGCAACTACCTTTGAAACAGAAAAAAATTGGTCTTATTGGTCCCTATTCAAAGGAAAAATCTGTTTTAGGATTTTGGGCTATTACGGGAGATGAAGAGGATGCATATTCTTTATTTGATGGGCTGACAGAACATTCTTTAGAAAACAAACTAGAATGGCAAATAAAGACAGCGGTTGGTACACCAATCATTCAATCAAAAGACCATTATAAATTTGGAAAATATGCAAATCGATTAAAAACAGAAGCTCAAAATGATGAAGAGCTTTTAGAAGAAGCGTTATCAGTCGCTGCTGAATCAGATGTTCTTATAGTTGCTGTAGGTGAATCAGTCTATCAAAGTGGTGAAGGAGGTTCTCGGGTTAATCCCAAGATTCCAAAACATCAAGTTGTATTGCTAAAAGAATTAAGAAAGTTAGATAAGTCAATTATTTTAATTGTTTTCTCTGGGCGTCCGTTATTACTTGAGGAAGTTTTAGAAGATGTCGATGCAGTTATCTATGCTTGGTTTCCAGGAACAATGTCAGGTAAAATATTAGCTAAAATTATTTCAGGAGCTGTTAATCCATCTGGTCGTTTGTCAATGACCTTTCCCAAAGTAGTTGGTCAAATCCCTATTTTTTATAGTGAAAATTCTACGGGAAGACCAAGTGATAGTACGTAACCATACCATCGTTTTGCTTCTCGTTACTTAGATGAAAGTAATGATCCGTTATTTCCGTTTGGTTATGGGTTATCATACAGTAAAGTTGAATATTCGTTTTTTCAACTAGATGAAACAGAAAAAATTGTATCAATTAAAATAAAAAATAAAAGTGAATCCGCAACCAAAGAAGTGGTGCAATTATATATTCAAGACAAAGCTGCATCTATAGTGCGTCCGAAAAAAGAATTAAAAGCATTTAAAAAAATCTTTTTAAATCCGCAAGAATCGAAGACGATTAGCTTTCAACTTACAGATGATTTATTTACATTTTTTGATAGTGAAGGAGCTGAAGTATTTGAATCAGGTGAATTTACGTTATTTATTGGGAAAAATTCTTCAGACAACCGCTTCCAAGTAAACGTTATAAGATAACTTTTAGAAAATAAGCTTTTTAATTATGTATATTACACCATTAATCTAATTAGGAGGAAAAAAAATGCCTGAAAAAGACTATTTAAACATTGCTAGAGCTGTAGTTGATGCTGTGGGGGGACAGGATAACATTATTTCTATGGCTCATTGTGCCACTCGCTTACGCTTGGTTGTAAAAGACAGAGATAAAATCAAAGATGAGCAAGTTGAAAAGATTGATAAAGCAAAGGGATATTTCTTTACTTCCGGTCAGTATCAAATCATTTTTGGAACAGGGGTAGTTAATCGTGTATATGAAGCAATGGAATCTATTGGTGTAGACTCAACTTCAAAAAGTGATTTGAAGGAACAAGCTTCGAATCAAGAAAAGAACCCATTAAAAAAATTGATACGGGTATTTGGCGATGTATTTGTCCCG
>JAEBDU010005091.1:0-10359 GCA_016802625.1 Heliconius numata | reverse complement strand
TTGAAGTCGGTGCCAAGTAAAACAAACAGGCTTAGTAATTAGATATTTTAGTAAGGTTGTTGTAGCAGTAGTTTGACACCGACTTCAAAATTATAAAATCTTTGTAAAATTATTTTTCACTTTTTAGTTCGTTGTTAGAAGTCGGTTTTTCTTTTTGTTAAAAATTAATTTATTATTTGGAAGGATACACTTCAAGGATAATTTGGTGAAAGTTTGGTTAGGTTCCGATTATGGAATCCGGTGAAAATTGAGAAAGTTTGAAAAAAATTGATTATACTGAAATAGTTACAAGCAAAAACTTTTTAAATTGATGTCAGAAGTGAGATTCCTGATCGTTGCATTTCTTTTCAACCAATCTAAAAAAATAGGATATTCTCATTTTCAACCAACTTCAAAAAAGGGAGATTCCGAATTCACCCGAATACTTTTTATGTTTGTTCTTGTCAATATACTAAAATGTAACTTTGCACAAAAATAATAGCTAATTAAATGAAGTTTTACATAGAACAATCACAACCACTCGTTGACAACCACTACCACCACCATCACCATTCGTTCAAGAAGCATCATTTTAAGATCTACTCATCACTAAAAATCGTAAAATAAATTAATTTTTAACAAAAACAAAAACCGACTTCTAACAAGGAACTAAAAAGTGAAAAATAATTATATAAAGATTTTATAATTTTGAAGTCGGTGTCAAACTAATGCTACAACACCCTTACTACAATATCTAATTACTAAGCCTGTTTGTTTTACTTGGCACCGACTTCAAAATTATAAAATCTTTATATAATTATTTTTCACTTTTTAGTTCCTTGTTAGAAGTCAGTTTTTGTTTTTGTTAAAAATTAATTTATTATCCATACCATTATTTTTTTACATTTTTAACCGACTTCTGTAAGAAAAGGAGGTTATCAATTCGACTGTATTTTTTTTTTTTTTTTTTTTTTTTTGTTACCTCATAACTTTTAACTGGGTGAACCGATTTTGATAATTTTTTTTTTATTTGAAAGGTATAGCTTCCCGAATGGTTCCATTTTTTTTGGTTCATGTCTGACAATGGTATCCATGAGAAAATCACATAAGTCTTAAATTTGCATTATGCATGTGCGCGGCTAATAGCCGAATAACTCAATGTCGCGCCAACCGATTTTGATGATTCTTTTTTTATTTGAAAGGATACACTTCAAGGATAATTTGGTGAAAGTTTGGTTATGTTTCGATTATGGAATCCGGAGAAAATTGAGAAAGTTTGTTTTTTTTTGGTAAAAAATTAATTATACTGTAATAGTTACAAGCAAAAACTTTTTAAATTGATGTCAGAATTGAGAATCCCGATGGTTGCATTTCTTTTCAACCAACCTTAAAAAAGAGGATGTTCTCATTTTCAACCAACTTCAAAGAAGGGAGATTCCCAATTCGCCCGAATACTTTTTATGTATGTTCTTGTTAATATACCAAAATGTAACTTTGCACAAAAATAATACCTAATTAAATAAAGTTTTACATAGGACAATGACAACCACTCGTTGAAAACCACTACCACCACCATCACCACTCGTTTAAGAAGCATCATTTTAAGATCTACCCATCACTTAAAATCATAAAATAAATTAATTTTTAACAAAAAGAAAAACCGACTTCTAACAAGGAACTAAAAAGTGAAAAATAATTTTACAAAGATTATATAATTTTGAAGTCGGTGTCAAGCTAATGCTACAACACCCTTACTACAATATCTAATTACTAAGCCTGTTTGTTTTACTTGGCACCGACTTCAAAATTATAAAATCTTTGTAAAATTATTTTTCACTTTTTAGTTCCTTGTTAGAAGTCGGTTTTTCTTTTTGTTAAAAATTATTAATTTTAAATAAAGGTGATGGGGATGGTTATTAAGAGCTTAAGTACCATCACCATCTTGTAGAAACTTCCTTCCACGTACCACACTGTATGGAATGGCCCACCTACGGCATTGTATACGGATTTAAACGACACATGAGCACCTGCAAAAAACACATTTACCATCAAATTTTTAAGTTTTTTAAGGCCTTTAGGCCAACAACGCACTGTGTAGCGCGCAGAGTGTAGCTCTTGTCGTCCCATTTTTTCAAAAAATTGCATACTGTGTGACGAACCTTAAAAAATAAATCTATGGATGTATATAATTTAATAGTTAATAATGTAATAAATAATATAAGATCAAGATCAAAAAGAATCAAGAGTTGGTCAATATGTCAACATTGTCAGAAAAATGTTTCATTAAAACTTTTTTAACCGACTTCAAAAAACAATAAGATAATATTTGATTACCTATTTAGGCTTTCCACCACGTATACCGAGTTTCGTAAATGTATTTATGATTCTAAATGTGACATTTCTCGGAAACTAAATGTGCAGCCAAATATCAGCAAAGGTAAGAAGAGAAACATGGAGTTTCAAGTACCTTTTATTTCAAGAACAGAATAATTTAAAGAAAAAATAATGAAAAAAATTTAACCTTCCTACGAAACGAATGTGCTACATAAATAACACATATCTGTGACCTAAATATTAAAATCAAATTGATAGATGAGATAATAATCTATCTTTATCTTTCAGGTAAAGGTTATCTTAAAAAAATATTAATGAGGGCACGGATATAAAATTAAATAACAAAATTTGGAAATACCTGATTTCGTTAGACTTAATTATATGCATGTCAACAATGACAACTTCTTATAAGAAGATATTTTTTTTAGCTTTAATTTTTTCTTTTCGCCAATTAACCTGCATGGACACAGGGCATAGTTTAATGCAATAAATTAATTCTTAACAAATAGAAAAACCGACTTCTAACAACGAACTAAAAAGTGAAAAATAATTTTACGTCGGTTATAAGTCGGTGTCAAACTAATGCTACAACACCTTTACTACAATATCTAATTACTAAGCCTGTTTGTTTTACTTGGCACCGACTTCAAAATTATAAAATCTTTGTATAATTATTTTTCACTTTTTAGTTCGTGGTTAGAAGTCGGTTTTTCTTTCTGTTAAAAATTAATGTATGTTTTTCTATCACTAGATCTTGTATTGACTGAGAAAGACCGGTTCCGGAGGCATTGCGTGTTTAGTGGTGGTACTCAACGCGCTTTTGCCTAGTAATAAATAGTGGCTAGACAAAAGCGTAGAAAATAAATATTTTATTTCCATGATTGAGGATCGAACCCACAACCAGTTGCATTGACAGTCTTACACCTGTAGTTTCCACCATGACTGGCCTCAGATTAATTATTAGATTATTTTCTTTATCAGCTACCAAAAACGTCATTATATGATTATTGTTTTGTATTTTATGAAACGCTTAGTAATTTGAGGTAATTTAGTCAGATATTGATCTTTGACGGAAAACAATATATTTATTATAATTTATTGTAAATTTATCCATTTATTACACAAATTTAGTAATATAACGTACTTTACAAAAATATATAAAATAAAATTTTAATTTAATAGTGTTATTATAATTGTTCAATAACTTGCAATAAAAGATTTCAAAATATTGAAGTTAACTGTTACATTTAAAAAAATCTTTTAAATCAATTCTTAAGTAGTCAAAAAGTGAAAATAATATTTATTATTAATAATATTAGGTTGTTTTTAAAAAATGGATCGTTGGGTCGGTAAAGTAGTGGTGGTGACGGGAGCCAGCTCGGGCATAGGAGCGGCTATCAGCGTTCGCCTTGCTAACCTCGGCCTGATAGTGGTTGGACTAGCTCGGAGGAAGAACTTGATTGATGTAAGTTCCTTCTTAAACAGTCCTTTTAGTATCCTAATGTTTGTCTGCCTGTTTAGTCGTTCTTTGCTTTATGTGTACTTGTTTGTTTATGATCTTCTTGCGATATATAAATAGACATCTGACTTTAATCCTCATCCTTTTGGGCCTAATTATAAAATCCAAAAATAGATTTTCCTAAAAAGCCTAACCTTGAAAGTACACACATATATTCTGCCCCGTATAAAAAAAATTGTACTTAAAATATTTTTTAAAGTACTAATTCACACTAAAGACAGAAATATAGAAAATAAAAAAATGCACTTCGCAGTTCTTTTCTCTATCTTCTATTTCAGTCTTTTGAACTACATTACCATCTGTCGCTTTTTATCGGAAACTCTATGAAAAATATTAAATTAGTAATAGGTACAAGACCCTTACTTAGGACAATGGTCAATGAACTAGACTTTGGTAGCGCAGTTCCGCCACTCAACACGCAATGTCTAGAATGTCTTGACATTTAATAATTTTTTAAACCCTTCTTCAATCAACACTACTAATAACACCTAAGTTATAAGTAAATAACTTACAGGAATTATCATCCAAAGTAACCGGTAAAGGAAAGATCTACTCCAAGCAGATGGACCTATCGAAGACTGGTGATATCGTTGAAACTTTCAAATGGTTAGAAGAGACGTTCGGTGGCCTACACGTTTTGATCAACAACGCTGCTATATTTCTAGATGGGAATATTACTGGTGAGAAAAAATGTATTAAATCTCAAATTTATATTGAGGGTTGCCACAAGTAAAACAAGTGTACACAAGGTATTATAATATTTAATTACTTCCTTGCTCTGGTACCTAGGCAGAGTGCAGCGTTGAGTTCCGCCTCTAACACATCCTTTCCTGCCTCCCAGCAAAACCTCCAAGTGGGGACCGACATTGTCTTAATAAGAATTAAGTGTCTAATACTAGGTTCACTCTGCCTACTTTCACTTTCCGCTGAATTTCACACTGACATGGAGTGTTGATTGGCATTACATAACGCCGCAATTAATTAGGTAAACAAAACCTAATTTTTCCGACACAAATTCAGAGGCAGTGCCTGTGCTACGTCAGTCTCTAAGAGTAATAAATATTTTGTGAATTTCACATACATTAAAACATAAATTTATTTTATTTACTTTTTTTTAGATGAAGGTGACAAAACTCTTACTGATGAACAAGTAGAGCTAACCGTAGATGTCAATGTGAGAGGACTGATGCTGTGCACACGATATGCCATCTCAAACATGAAGAAACGTGAGGTTGAAGGTCACATTGTCAACATAAATAGGTGGATATATTTATAGTAAACATTTAAACGTATGAAGATTTGTACAAACGCTTCGGAAAACCATCCATAAATATTTGTAGCTAAGGGTAAGACAAAGCAGATGCAAAGCATCAGGTTTTGGATTAAATACGTATTCGTAGTAATTAATTGTTTTCTTGTCCTTGAACCGTTTCAAGCATGGATCATCATCAGCCTGTCCTCGTCCACAGTTGGACATAGGCCTCTCCAAACATGGATAGTTAATAATAATTCTTTTTATTATTCACAGTGTGGTAGGCCACTACGTACCAGGATACAAGTACGCTAACGTGTACCCGGCCACGAAGCACGCGCTGACCGCCTTCACGACGGCCCTTACCAACGAGCTAGCTACCTATAAAAGCAAAGTTAAAACTACGGTAAGTTTATATATTCTTATATTTTTAGATGTTTATTAGTATTTATAAATAAGAAAATAACTAGAAGAGGCCACGCAACACGCAATATCTCGAATATTAGACAGAAAATGAACAACGGAGAACTACATGCGAAATAAAGCAAGAAATTCTACTACTAGAAAAAGAAAAATTAACTAAAAAGAAAATTGAACTCCATATCTTCTACAACCTCACAAAAAAAATAACGAAAACCTCACCATAACACCTCTTCTTCCAGAGTCTATCCCCAGGTGTGGTCGGCACGGACATGGCACCAGACGACCTGGCAGCAGCCCCGAGACTCCAGAGCGACGACGTGGTGGACGCTCTGGTATTTGTGCTGTCGACTCCACCGGAAGTTAATGTGAGCTTAAAAATCTTATAATGAGTTTATTGGTTATTTTACGTGGGTTCAATTTCCATTCGAAGAAATTAAATATTTAATATTTTCATTTCTCGCTATGGTAACGCCTGTCAACATGCAATACCTGGGTAAAGTGGAGAATGATTTTGATTTTGAAAAGAGCAACTGTTGAGTTTCTTGCCGGCTCTTCTCAGCAGAACTGCCTTCCGAACCGGTGGTAGCTTTAGGTTCATATGTTCATTCGACGATTCAAAAGCGCTTATTATAAGTTTATTTGAATAAAGAACATTTTGAATTTGAATTTGAATTTGAATGCAAATGTCTTATTGGGAACGGAATGTCTTAAGATTAAGTTCCCATGTTCCCTCTGTCTTCGCTCGCGCATTAGCACACGCTTTGTCTTGTTACCGTATTGTTTTTAATATCAGATACTAGTTGCATTGTTATAATTTTATACTACAATTTTTTTATTTCTTTTCAGATCTACGAATTAGGAATAAAAGCTGTTGGAGAAGGATCATTATGAAAAGCAAAATTAAACTCTATAAAATAATAATAATTAAAAAAGTTTTAAATAATTTGTTGTTTTAATTGATCAGCAGAACGACTTGAAATAGTAATATATTCATCCAAAAGTTCTTTTTCTTATATTTCTATACTTTAATTAGTATTATTTTTCTATTGAAATTATCAATAGGTATGTATATACTACAAGGTAGTATATAATGTATATACTATAAGACCATAAATAATATTAAAAAAATTGCAAATTATGCTTTTCTATATCAAGTGCCATAGAATGTGCTCGCAGCAAAAATTATAACTTTTACGCTGTAATCTGCCCACAGGAAAGTAGGCGGAAATTGGAGTAAAACTGATTTTTTTAATTATTTAATTAGATTTTTTTATTTTTTATAATATAAAAGAAGAAAAAAAATCTTAATACAATAAAATATTCTAGGTAAATATATTTTTTAATGAAACTTGCAACTTGATCCCCAAGCCCTTTGAGTGACATTGTCTAGACAAGGTGAGCTGAAAGATCAATTCTATTACAATAATTTAATTTAATTTAAATTTATATCATTTTTTTATTTCGCATATAATAGAGTAAGCAAAGGGAATCTGGGAACCTAGTGTTAAGACACTCCGTTCCTATGAAGACATTTCCTTTCAACAAATCCTCCAGGCATTGCGTGTTGAGTAGTAGAACTTGTCGCCGTGCTTTGCTTCGTTACAAGAGCGAGATATGGAAAATATAAAATACTTAATTTCCTCAAGTACTAATCGAACTCACATAACTGGTGCGCTTCTGCGCCACTACTGGCCCCCTGCAAATAATATTATTATTTACACTATTTAATTTTTCTGATCCTTATCCACATCACCTACAAAAGGCTTTAGGAGATTTTAAGTAAAGAAATAAGAATTTTAAAATGATTGGCAAAATCAAGACCTTAGCTCTGGAGACTTCCCCGAGTAATTGGCAAAGAGGGTGCAATCTGCTAATTGGCACGATTGCAGCGAAATGTGGTCTCTGAGAAATGTGACGCACACTAGGTACCAAATATAAGCTTTAATTTTGTGAAAATCCACTAGGAAAGCTGAAATTTCACGTTAAAAATAAACTTTTTCTTCAAGATTTCTCAAGCAACTTGGGTTAGCGCTTGGTTCTGAAGGACTGCGCCGTGTAAATTTTATATTATTTGAGTTGTATTCTAAGACGTTATATAGATTTATTTTTAATCTAAGGCACAAGGGTGTGATTGTAAACGCGACAGGTTGTGGATTCGATTTCTATTCCAACAAATTAAACATTTCGTATTATTTCAGAATTCAGCGGAAAATGGGTAACAGAAGTATCTTAGAGGAACTGAAGTGTCTTAACACTACATCCCTCTCTGTGCGGGATACAGCGTGTTGCTTCAAAATCATATAAACATTGTGGCAAAATGTAACAGACGCGCGAGATTAATTCCCAAGTTGTAAACGTGTGTGAGAGATACGCTAACTCATCGAGTAAGCCGCGGTTTATGCTAAACTTTACATAAATCTACTGTGCATGACAATTTACATACATTTGGGCAATTTTCTAAGAAATATTAAAGCCGTCTTGTGCGAATAACTTGAGGGAATAAATTGACAAAGCGCGGCGTTCAATTCCGCCACTCAACAAGCTCAAAATTGAGTCAAACTTAGAAAATGTCTTAATACTAGATGGTCTCTGTCTAACCTGGTATATTTAACAATCTCAAGTAATATGCTATTTTTATCCCGCTCAAAGCAGGGAAATGAAATAGGAAACAAAGCCTGGGGACCTAGTCTTTAGACATTCCGTTCCTATTAAAGTATTTCCGTTCTCCACTGGACGCACGCTGTCATTTGCCTCGTTACCAGAGCGAGGAAATGAAAATATTAAATATTTCACTTCCTCGAGTGGAAATCAAACTCACAACCTGTCGTTTACAGCCGCACGCTTGTACCGCTGAGCTGCATATACTTGCTTCCCATTTAGTAATACATAATATATTCGTGAACAGTCAACTTTAACACAGAAGCCGCACAAGTCATTGTCTCTCTCCGCCATCCACTTTTGTTCAGAACAAGTTATTCAATTAGCGATCGGGACATGTTTGTGTTTAAAATGTACTAAATTAAATTGTATGAAATGTGTTATGTTTTTGTATGGATACTATATATTTTATTGGGGAATGCTATGCTAGTTGTCAATTATTAGGATGAACACACGGTCTGAGTAACCTCGGGCACTTCAAATGTGTCATATGGGCGTCACTAGCAAAGTTTATTTTTTGCGGATAAATAATCTAATTTATACTTAAAACTATGTGCGTTCTTACTAAATTGAAAGTCGAAGGCCCTATGTTAAAGTAGCAACGTTTATATTTAAACATATTTTAATGAATAATATAAAAAATAATTCATTAAAATAGTATACTTATTATTGCCAGACCATTTACGTGGGCCTTTATTCTCATCATACCAGCACGCCTCAATTTTACATAATAATATATTATTTACGAGACTATTTCAACATCCCTTATAAGCATCCAGAACAATCTGATACCTCAACCATCTTCCTAGACAAAATCTCAGCTTTGCTAAAATGATGGAGGTCTGGGGACCCTGGGAGCTTCATGCCATACATTAAGTTATCACATTATGTCCTACAAATCTATTAATTATTACTACTTTGCGCGTGCTCAAGATACGGCGTCTTGTTGTTATTTTGATAGTTTTCAGTAGTCGATATCAAAAATATTAATTATTTCTCTCCCCCAAATGGGAATCAAACCCACAACCATATGCCCTGCGCCATGTTACCTCATTCTCCTTTGTAATTAGAAATGGTTAAAATAGGCAAGAACCGTAAAAAAATTGGCATAAAGAACAGCTTTTTGTAGTAATGTAATGGGAGCGAGATGCATCCGAGCCAATTAACCTAATTAAGCCACGACAAGTAAGAAGATACATTTGTTTAAGTAATTTTGTAAATGTTCCATTTAAATGAAAGACGCTGTGTAAATGTAAATCTATTTATGTTGCTATTTATTTTGAGGTTGAATAACGTAGAAGATAAGATCTATGGGGGAGGACTATGTGAAGCAGTAGGTGCAGGAAAGATTGAAAACATGATGATAAAGCATGTTTTTATCTTTATTTTTAAAGATTTGTGCATTTTGGCTTAGGCAAATTTAAAAAAATATCCATTGAGACGTATGAGAACGCTGTGAGAAATTAATTGGGAGACTTGTGACAAAAATAAGAAGAGTTTTGTACATCTAGATCGTACAAATGTGTAAATAGACAAAAACACATAACGAAATATCTGCCTTTATATGACTAAACTTGATTTTAAAACTAAATTCACTATAATAAAGCTTATGTCCCATTAAAACATCCTGTATAAGAGACAGATGCAGGTTACATAAAGTTCCTGTTAGATAGAAGGCGAGGTTAACGTGAATCACAGTACATTAGACCCTCATTAGCAACTGATTAAGAGAGGAGCGTCGGTTGGGTACGTACTCGTAGATTGTACAATTAGTTTAAGAACGGTGTTGAAAATTAATCTTAACATACTAGGCGTACCAGAATATATTTGCATAGGTAATACCATTGCTTTATGAAATTGGGTAAAATCGTTTATTGTCGATTTCATACAAAGTTCAAAATATTATTTATTCTGCTATAAGACCAGCAAGGAAGACAGTTCCTTTGTTAATCTTACAGTTTTTCTTTATATTATCTCATATCACTTTTTGTTATTATTGTTGAAAAACTTAATAAAACTGGACCTATGAAGTGTTTAAGTGGTTGAGGATCTGAAGAATTTGAATTTGCAATGTCTGCTAAAATAATTTTCTAAGCATATAAAAGCGCTATCTATACTAATATAATAAAGCGGAAGAGTTTGTTTGTTTGTTTGTTTGAACGCTAAGATCTCTGGATCTACTGGTCCGATTTAC
>JAEBDU010005087.1:0-10208 GCA_016802625.1 Heliconius numata | reverse complement strand
ATCTGTAATCCAGCAGAAAATGCGGAGGCAACACATAGGTTAACATTTGGAAGAAGTAAAAATTTGCATCTAAATAGAAGGAAATGTTGGTAAGAAGCAGGAGAAAGTGGAAAAGAAAGCAGTTAAATAATTCAGAAGGCAAATCAAGACCAAATTAGTCTCCAAGAATTACAGACCACCTTTTATTACTAAGTTGTTGGATACCATAAAGTATGATACACAATAATAATGCAAAAAGACTAACTAAGACTATCTAGACTAACTAACTTTGGTTCCAGAGCTGGGAAAAGCTAATGAAAATAATATCTTCATGGAACATGAGTGCTGTGTAAAGGTAGTTGTGCTAATTATTACTGTCAACAGTCTTGTTATATATGTCTGCATATAGACCTTGGGCGATATCCACGTGCGTAACGTAGGTATTCCGCTGCTTATTGCCATGAGTTTTGCATAATCTGAACCTGGCTAGCGAGGTGTACACGTAGTCGCAACTCCAATATGGCGGAGAGCATGTTGGATGTCTACGACATCAGGTCCGGGGAAATCGGACGTTTGAATTGAGTACATCTGTATTTAAATCGTATAAATATTGACACTGTAAAGTTACTTCTAAAGGCGAATTTCAGAGAGTGAACTATTGTAGTTCTAAAATACAGCTAAGAAGCGATAATTGAAATATTATAAAATTTATAACTTTATATGTCAATGTATAGCAGTATCAATTACTTACAACTTTATTACACTTCGAAGAATGATATAAGCATTAGTCGGCCTAAATTTTGGTTGAAAAACTAATGAGCTTATAAACTCACATTTTCTAACGCGTCGTATGTCAAGTCCAGTTTTCTTCAAAACTGTACCTAAGTAGCAGATAGGACATTCATATCATGAATTGTCGGTCGGGTCGCGGTTCTGGTGAGTATTCATTGATGCTTTTATGAAGTTATAATACTCAAAGTGTGTGATGATGGACTCAAGTCTTAAATTTTACAAAGGTGTTCAAAGGTTTGACCAGTTTAACTCTAAATTGGAACATATTATTGGGCTGAGTACATAGTATTTTTTAGAGCATTCTATTAAATGCTCTAGTGTTATTAATATGTTGTACTAATTTCATCAATTACAAGGTAAAAAATTAACTCGGGTGACTACTTCATCATCATCATCATCATCAGTCTGTCCTCGTCCACTGCTGGACGTGGGCCTCTTCAATGGCGCGCCGCTGGGCTCGATCTTCGGCTCTCTGCATCCAGCCGTTGCCGCCACTTTGCGGACATCGTCACCCCATCTAGCGGGAAGCGTCCTTCATTACGCTTGCCAAGGCGTGGTGTCCACTCTAGAACGCGTCTCTACTTACTATAAATTTATTATAGTTGTTAAAAACAAAAGGAAGTATGGACTTGGTTGCCGGTTCTATCTAGGACCTGCTGTCTGAGCCGGAGATAATTTTCAATAGACCGGACGACATTTTCATTAGCATTTCGATCCTGCTCGTACTTCTAATATGATATTTCGTTTAGAAATATTTCGGTGAAACAGGTGAGACCTGTTGAAAATTACGCTCTAGAGACTGTGGTGTCATCCTAAGAAAAATATTTTTCTAGGTTCTACATTAAGAATCTAGCTAGACCACCGGAAACAGGTACAAAACAGGCTACAAAAGGTAACAATTTTGTTGTGTAATTTAGAGGGGAGGCTACGCAAGGGCTTCATCAATAATAATCGATACTTACATAAACAGGTTAGTAAATTATTATCAAAAGAAGTGAGCACGTCTAGCCTTATTATTTAGACGGTTATGAGAGCTTCCTTTCCTACTCATGCTTATCAGCGAGTTGCGAAACATCTTAAAAATTTGTTTGTATGCAGATTATAAGTAAATCTAATAATTGAAGTTAAATTGTTTTGACTCAGCTTCCGACAGAGCGGTTATTAATTGAATTAAAAAATTAAGCAATTTACAATTCTTTGTTCGCTTATAAATAAAACAATGTTACTCATGTTTTTTTTGTGGTTTTACAGATCAATTTATCTGAATGTATCAGAATCAATTTATACAATCATTCTGATTTAGATCACATAGCGTCGTACGTGGTCACCAGGAGTTATAAACACGTCTCTCACAGATGCTGTGCATCGTCACATCCCAAATAATAGTACAAGTTTTACATAACAATAAAACTTGTATTATTGTGGAGAGACGATGCACAGCATCATTTTAAGGCTCCTGGTGAGAATCTGCTATGAGGTAAGAAGCGTAGTGTCGCCTTTTATACGTTCCGGCGCCCTACCACCTGAGACCACGTGACTTCCGGCGATCGCTGATTGGTCGAAAACAGCAACCGGAAGTGAACATCATTGGATAATCAAAGGGAAGTATACAGCGCCCTCTCTCACAGATGCTGTGCATCGTCTCTCCACAATAATACAAGTTTTATTGTTATGTAAAACTTGTACTATTTTATACGTTTTCTAAAAAATATTTTTTTTTTATTTACGCAGGCACAGGAAACCAACAACGCTGTAGAAATGAACGATATCCATAAGAAGGAACAGAATGGGAATATCGTAAGTATAAATTAAATTGTCAATCTACTACTATTTTAGTTTTAACTACCCTCCTGCTCTATCCTCGGGTAGGAAAATGGAACCTTGTGAAGTATCCCACAAACCCATTCCACCCAATTTTCGCCTAAGATATTACGGAACGGAAGTTCCGCAACTGTATGCCGCGCTTTGCGTGCTGCTTTTTTTTGAAAAAGTGGAAAATGGAGTGTATTAACACTACGTAGCTTCGTTTTAGCCTGCTATTTCATTGTATTGCGTTAATATAAAATATATATATATATAAGAAAAAAATATAGATATACTCGTGTATATAAGAAACGATGTGTAAATTTTCAGAATTTCCACGAAAACTTAGACTACGTTCCCAGCGGTTGGTTAGAAGTGACTCTCTCGAGGGTAGGGAGTTCGACAGAGGAGTTCATCAAGAAAAATGGATCTGCAATGAAAACTATAACCGTATTTGCCCTAAACGGTGTTGTGATAGGGTTCTTCTTTGCCTGTTTTTATTACTGGTGGACTTACAGTGAGTTCTTTAATGTTATTTTTACACGCGGCTTCGCCCGCATCATACAGAAATACCTAATAGTTGTGTTTGATACATCACATATTTAATTCTACCTCACTCGCCTCTCCGCGGCGTTCATTTTTACTACGCATCTAACGAAGTCTCTACAAGTATTGAAAAATCCTGTATTACATGATTCAATAACCAATTGTTTAAGACCAACCGTTCTCCACCTCCGCTTTCGTCCTACTAATAATATGTTTTTCTTTTTCAGGTAACAAGTCGTTAGAATTGTGCTATGGATTTGGTAGTTTAATAGCATTTTTGGGTATTATATACTTCTTTGTAATTTACTTCCTTGTAGTGAAAAAGTTAATAGGAAAATGGTTTGAAAGAACTATTTGGACAAAATTTGAAAAAATATGTTTTAAACTTTGGCAATTTATGTAAGTATTATTTTTCTTGTTTTTTTATTGAATAATAAAATACCGCCCTAGGTGGCGTAACTAAACGCCGTCTATTCTCAGTCTGAGCGTCTGCTAATCTAACTATACTATAACAGTTCCGTTCACAAATTAACTCCATGTAATAATAATAATAATTAAGGTATTTGTTTTTACAACCAAATGTTTACATTTCAATTGACGTTAGTCTTATGTCAATACTAGCGACCCACCTGCAGCTTTACTCGCTAAAAGTTATTAATATATTTGCCGAAGTATACATAATCTTTAAATGAATTGTAGTCTATGGGTTATTCTGTATAAACAATATAAATGTAAAGTTTCATTTAAATTAGTTCAGTAGTTTATCCTAGTGATTAGTATGGATAGTTAACTCAAGTTCTTGGATGCGAACCGCTTGGGTGGACTTCTCTCTCATCCTTCTTCATCCTCTTCCGTTCATTTCTATTTTTTGCCGTGGTCCAGTTAATTTCTGTAATTTCTACAATATCATCAGCTACCGTCTACGGAGATGTACGAAACTTGCACTTGCAGAGTACTTGGAGGTAGCATATCTTAAGACAGTCTCAGGGAACCGAGTACAACCCAATTTGAAATAATCTTAAAAAATTGAAATTTAAACATGTCCTAATTATTATTTTCAGATTATTCCGTTGGAGTTTATCCATTGCAATATTAGTAGCTATCGGCTTCTTCCTGTATTGGGACACACGAGGATCTCCGGAAAGACTCATTTCTCTTATCGGATTGTCTCTACTTCTAATACTTGGTGAGTAAAATAGATAAAGTCAGTATGGAGGCCAGAGTTCGGTGAAAAGTGGGGAGTAAGATCGTGTGTGTTTAGATGGACGGAGAAAAATAAGACACTCATTCATACGCCGAATTTTTGAGATATTGCGTGTGTGGCGGAACTCAACGCCGCCCCTTGGCTTGTCACTAGAGCGAGGAAATGAAAGCATTAAATGATTCTACAAATAATATTTAAAGACCCACTTACAAGCAATGTACGAAACGACGATATATTTATTTAATTCAGGTTTCATCTTCTCCCTCCACCCTGGCCGCATAAACTGGCGAAGCGTGACCATGGGATTGCTGATACAATTCCTGTTTGGTGTAGTGTTAATCAGGTGGGACCCTGGCAGGGCTGCGTTGCAGTGTTTCTCGGGTAAAGTAAGTATATTTGTGGTTTCCTTTTGTTTTTAGTTGTTTTATAATAATTTTGGTTTTTTAACTATTGTAGTAATTTTTTTTAGAACACGCTTACATAATAAAATAGCTTAGTTACATAATAAAATCTAAGAAATTCTGGTCTGATGATGGAGCCGGGATCTCAATATGGGAACTCTTCAGAGGTTCATTTTAAACCACTCGAGCTTAGACTCGACACTGAGCTCATTCTTTAATACTTGCACCTTGTGTACCTGTTCTGATGATGAAGTTCTTCACAAGATAGTCATATGCTAGGTCACTTTTTCGCGATAAAAGTGTTTGTGTGTGTTTGACTGGAACTATATGTTATATAAAAGTAGTTCAAATATTTCTAGGTATTAGATTTTTTACAGATATTCTAAATATTTCAGGTGGCAACGTTCCTCTCGTACGGTATCGACGGCGCCGCTTTTGTGTTCGGGGAACTTTTAGTGAGAACTGAACAAGTGTTTGCATTCAGTGTAAGTGACTTTTTTATTTAGTAATTCTTCAGCAAGATACTGCTAATAATAATATACCTTTGTACTTTCTTGATATATTAGTCTTGTACCAGTAACTTAAAGAATTTATCATTTTCAGACCCTCCCAGTAATATTCTTCTTCAGCATGTTGGTGGAAGTGTTGTTCTTCTGGGGTGCTCTTCAATGGTTCTGCCTCAAATTGGGGCGTCTACTGCAGAATGCCGCCGCAACTACGGTGTGTGAGAGTGTGATAGCTGTGGGGAACGTTTTCCTTGGAATGGTAAGTTTCTTAGACACTTCGAGTATGTAGACATCCAACTTTAGTGTCCAGATATTTTAAAAAGCTTTATTAATTTTCTCAAAAAAAATTATTTAAGTCTTACGACTTAAATATTTTTCTAGAAACCTAATAGTAAATTTAAAAAAATAAACCAACTTCATTTTTTTTGAGAACTTTTAGCTGGTGCGGTCTTTTTAGTCTCATAACGCGCACTGGCATGAAGTCTATATGAGGCTGATTTGACCTCAAGTCGCAGAAACCTTCTATGCCTGATTTGCTATTCAATTCTATACTAATAATTTTCTTTAGACAGAATCAATCCTGTTGATAAAGCCGTACTTGGCAATCCTAACGCCATCAGAGCTCCATTTAGTTATGGCATCCGGTTTTGCTACAGTTTCCGGTAAGCATTTTTATTATTCTCACCTTATGATTAGTTAATTTAAGCAGAATAATAGATAAACTATAGAGTGTTCGAATTAATATTAAAATGAAATAGCCCCTGGATCTGTGTGTCAGATGGTCCAATAACATTGTGAAATTTCATAGTTAATGCGATGATTACCACCATTTAGTATTCATCGTAATTTTAAGACTAAAGGAGTAGAATCTGTCGTCTCTCTCCTGCTCAGCAATACAAATTATGGATTTGGTAATATCTTGAAATTGGTTGAAAAGTGATGAACACACAGTGCTGTCCACTAAAAGCATTTTAAATTAATTAATCATTTAATTGTATTTTAACTTCTGACAGGTACAATACTATCCGCCTACATCGGTTTTGGTGCGGAACCCATTCATCTCGTAACAGCGAGTATGATGTCGGCTCCAGCAGCCGTTTGCTACGCGAAGCTATTGCTGCCAGAAACGAAGAGATCACTCACTACTGTGGATAATATACAGAATGTTGAGAAGTGAGTGGGCACTGGTTCGAAGGATCTTTTTTTTAATTATTTTATTATAGCTGTGTAATGGGTGGTGGTAGTTATGAAACTGCTTATATGGATTTTATAATTCTATGACACATTTTTGACCACGTGGAAAGGTTAATGTAAAAAAGTTCTAAAGATTTTAGAAAAACCGCGTATATCTATATATATAAAATCGAAAGGTCACTCACTCATCACGAAATCTCAGAAACTACATGCAAAATTTGAAACTCCTAGTTTCAAATTTTGCATTCACGTCACTTATAGGACGTAGGTACTCATAGAGACAGAAATTAATAATAAAGTAGTTCACGCAGGCGAAGCCGCGCGCGGGCCGCTAGTTTTATATATTTTTATACACCCCAATCCCAACTTTCAACCGTTCATACTTTCAATTTCTCAAAAAACATACCTTAATTTTGTTTCAGACAAGATCAATCAGCTCTATCGGCAGCTACCAGAGGAGCGACCAACGGTATATCCCTGATACTCAACATTATTGCCAATCTCGTTGCTTTCGTCTCCTTCGTAGCTTTTGTAAACGGTTTCCTGAGTTACTGCGGAGGATTACTTGGCAATCCAGATATAAACTTGGAGTGGATATTTGGAAAAATATTTATACCTCTCGCTTGGTGTATGGGTGAGAATTATTTTTTGTTTTCTTCTTTTTCGTATCAATCTTCTGCTAATGACAAATTAAATGAAAGACCGAAAGAACAGAGTATTTTAGCACTAGATTCTCTCCGTTTAATTGTTGTCTGTAGCAGCTACACTTAAAAAATGCTGTATTATTTTTTTATAGGTATTGGTCAGTAATTTTAAATTAATTTGAATAGAATAGTAACTAAAAGATACAAATACAGTTGCAAAATATACCACTAATTTAAATATTTCTGCTATCCTAAAGTAATTAAAATATCTCATAGGTGTTCCTTGGGAGGAGTGTGAACAGGTTGCCTCGTTGATTGGACTTAAGACTGTGGTTAACGAATTTGTGGCATACCAACGTATGGGAGAAATGAAAAGAGCTGGCCTTCTATCGGTAATTATATTTTTATTAACTTCACTCTTTATCTCGCATATAACAGGATAGGCAGAGAGAATATAGTGACAAGACACTCCGTTCTATGACGAAATTGTGTATTCAGTGAAGGAACTTAACGCTGCACTAAAACTTACTAGATGTGGCGTCTTTTAGATTTTATCTTCTCAACTAAAGTAAGAAAATAGAGAAAAGTGAAGAAAAAGTAACAAAATAAATTTTTAACCAAAAAAAAAAATTACTTTGCTTTACAAGCCTTTAGATGATTGAAACAACTTAATAACAGATCAAAATATAATTATGTTTTGTATAAAAATAAACCGAACTTCTTCTTTGTTTTCTTCTTTAATAGCTTTCTATAATTATGCATTTCAGCCTAGAGCAGAGTTAATCGCCACCTACTCACTCTGTGGCTTCACCAACCCGTCCTCGGCTGGTATACTCATAGGCGCCATATCCTCTATGGCTCCAAATCAGAGGGAGACTTTGTCTAGTGTAAGTTTTTCCATATCAAATTATATAAAAGATCAGTTTGTACCAAGCATATCGTATATACGCATATAGCGTGAAATGTAAGAAGAACCTAGTCATAAATAACGCACTTCGTTCTCCGCTTTCTGCTCCAATTTAGGATATTGATTTTTTTCGCCGAGGCCGTCGTGGCGAATATATATAATAAATATTTCACTTCCTCGAGTGGGGATGGAACCCACAACCGTGGTGTGCAGGCACACCCTTACGCCGCCGCGCCATAACGGCCTCATACTCTATTACAGGTAAATAATTTATTTTCCAGATGGCGGTGAGAGCGTTCTTCGCTGGATGTGGCATTTGCTTCATGAACGCGTGTATGGCAGGTGATGTTGATTCTTTCATTTCTTTTACTTTACTCACTGGTTCAAATCCTGCTTATGAATTTAGTAATTTTTTCTCTACCTCTGAATGATTGATCCGTCTTCATTTTCAAGCTGTCGTAGTGTAGTGGGACTGTGTGTTGTTGTAAAAGCGATGATTGTAGGTTCGATACCAACTCGGGGGATGAATGGTTTTCGCTTTATTACTCTGGTAAACCAAAGAAAGGCGCTAAGATTCGCAACGCAATGTCTTACATTAAGGTGGAAAATAGGAGAATGGAACGACTTAACACTAAATTAATTACTTATGCCTTTGCTGCTATATAAAGCGAAAGAAGGTTATATAAACAACAATTTTGGGTGGCGAGTACCGGATTGTACACGCAATATTTGTAGGTTCGATTCTCACTCGGATATTATCATATTAATTACTTTTATTACACAATAAGACATAATGTGAAATTGCAAACGAGTGAGAAGTGACAAAAACTTAAAACATAGGCTTTCTTTCTTCCTTTAATTTTTTCACGTGTCCTAAAAATTTCCGATTAATCAAAAATCTATTTGGTATACCCACTTATTTCATATTTTATTTTCATTTCAGGTATTCTCATGCCTGAAGGGTCATTTGGATAAAGGTGAAAGAAGATAATGAAGATTATTAAGATATAATATAGCCTCCGAGTTCTAAAGACACTTGTTATCATTATACATATTTTTAAACTATTTTCGATATGAATCAGTGATAAAAATTGGTGCAATTAATATTAATAATATAAAAAAAATACAACTACATTTTTTTATACAGGGTGGAATTGTCAGCACCACTTTAAATGAAACCACAGTTTTAACTACTCTATAAAAGTCTAATATAATTCGGAAAAAAAATAATTCCCAAAAATGAAAAAGTTATTTTTTCAAACAAAATAAATTATAAAATTATCGTTTTAAAATAAAACACCATTTGTAAAATTTAACATAGGCACGCACACACTTACCTGTCAAATCGGCAACGTCGCATACGTATGTGTGCGTGACACGAAATACAGGTATGGATAAAAATCGTGAAATGAAAAAAAAATCCTACGTCTAAACTGTTGAGGTACCTTGATTATTTTTTTTAATTCTGGGTTTGAAATATTTTACCCTATATGCAGTTTCAGTAAAAGAAGCGCTGCCTCTTCCACCCTGTATAAAGAGCTTTTATTTAAAAAGCTTTTATTAATTTGTTTTCGATTCTTCCCTCTGGCGACAGAACGACAAAGTGCGTTGAGTTCCGCCACTTTACTCATCAATAATGTCTCAAAATTTGTGCAGTGTGTGGGGAATGGAGTGACTTTACACTAGGTTTCCAGGTTCCCTCTGCCTACCCTGCTATACATTATAAGAAAACGTCTTTTTTCTACTTAAATAATTTTGTGATTTTGTAATTATATTAGATTAAGAAACAGTGACTACGTTTGATTAGGTAATTATTTAGTATTATAAGTTTTTTACGAATAATAATAAAAAAATGAATATAAATATATTGTTTTCTTCCTTTTCTTATTTAAAATCTAACTAAAACAACATTAAACAAAAGGCGGCGTTAAGCTTAGCTAACAAACTGAATCCGCGAAATTGAAACATTTAAGTGTCTTAACCTTAGCAGTGCTAAATTAGCACTACCTTTTTAAAAAACTAAAAATCTTTGAGATGATTTTAAAAATTTTTTTTTGTTCCATTACGTTATTAAATGCCATCAATAACATTTTTATTACACATTCTACCTTTTTCTATTTCTTTATTTCTTTCACGTACAGACACCAGTGGCGTAGCTAGGGTATTTGCTGCCCGGTGCGGCTTAGGGGACTTGATGCCCCTTTCCTGATGATGAGTTCTAAAAAAAAAAAA
>JAEBDU010005071.1:0-12966 GCA_016802625.1 Heliconius numata | reverse complement strand
AGGGCCAGGTTATACTTGACGGGGAACAGTTCAGCAGGCAGGGAGTTCCACTCCTTAGCCGTTCGCATTAGGTAAGTGGAGGCGAAAAGATGGTATATCGACTACGTATGGGTGAAATCCCTGCCTACGTCTACTGTCCCGTAGATAGAAAGGAGAAGAGGGTATTAAGTCATGTAGCGCTGCTGCACACTCTCCGAAATGGATCCTGTAGAAAATCGTCAGGCAAGCTACTTTTCGGCGATGCTCAAGGCTTTGAAGCTTTGCCTCGACAATCGCTGAATTGCCAATGAGCTTCCTGGCGCGATTTTCAATGGAGTCTAAGGTCGCCAGCTGATATTTAGCAGATCCGTCCCAAAGGTGGCAGCAGTACTCCATACTCGATCGGACTTGAGCTTTATAGAGTTGAAGAAGCTGTCCCGGAGTGAAATACTGCCTAACCTTTGATAGGACACCTAGTTTTTTAGCTGCAGTTGTGGCCAAAGACTCGATGTAACGTCCAAAGTTCAAATCTGACGTAAGGTTCAAGCCAAGAAGCTCGAGATGGTCAGCTATCGGCACGGGTACATCTCGGAAAGTCGGAGCAAGATCGAAGGGGCCCCGTTTTGCGGAAAATAAACACGCCTGAGTTTTGGTAGCGTTAAACATGACTAGATTGGCATCGCCCCATTCGGAGACGCGCTGAAGTGCCAGGTTTAGTCGATCGATCATAGACTCTCGACAAGACTGGATTACGATCCGGCTGGCCTTTGCATTGGATAGATATCTTTCAACAACCGTGCTGTCATCAGCGTACCCAACGATACCGGGTGTTAACATATCGTTGATGTGCAGCAGGAATAGGGTTGCAGACAGAACGGATCCTTGAGGAACTCCGGCATTTATAGCCTGTTGATCAGATACGCGGCCATCTAGGACCACTTGTATCGATCGCTCACTCAAGAAGTCTGATATCCATTTGCAAAGGTCGGCCGGTAGTCCGTATGCGGGAAGCTTACTTATAAGGCTTGCATGCCAGACCCTGTCAAAAGCTTTGGAGATATCGAGAGACACGGCAAGGGCCTCACCATATTTCTCGATAGCCTCGCTCCATATGTGCGTGGCATACACAAGCAGATCTCCCGTCGATCGCCCTTTACGAAATCCGTACTGGCTATCGCTTACGAGATCATTTTCCTCCAGATATGCCACAAGCCTTTTATTCAGTACACGTTCCATAGTCTTGCAGAGTATAGAGGTGACCGATATCGGCCTGTAGTTGGCAGGGTCTGCCCGACTGCCTTTTTTGGGCACAGGTTGTACATTTGCAAGCTTCCACGATTTGGGCACTACTCCAGTCTCTAGTGAAAGTCGAAACAGGCGTGTCAGAACCATTTAGGAAAGAAAGAAATAAAAATATAATTATTTGTAATGTCGTTTGATTTGTGATCAGATAAAAAATTGCATTAGTAATTGCAAAAGGAATTTTTTATATATAAAATACTTGAATATTCCCCCAAAACAAAATTGAGAGTAGAAATTAAATTGCTTATTTAAAATTTTCACCAACGAAAATAAGCCACAAAGCTAATTACTAATATTTTTGTATTCTAAAAAGTCCTCAAATATAGGCAAAGTAGTAGTATAATACATATATTGTGCTTAAATAATCAGGCAGAGTAAGCTCAAATAAAAGTTTTAATTGAAAATTTAAGTAAGTGTGTACCTAATACGTTGTTTTTAATTAGATTTTAGTTTGCATTATTATGTTACTAATATTTTTAGTATGTTTAGTACTTTGTGTTTTTAGTGAAGAGTTAGAAAAGAGTTTTGGTATTTTTTTTTAATTTAGTGTGATTTTAGTAAATAATCATTTTTGACGTGACAAGTCACGCTTTTGTCTTATGTGGAGGCATTTAGTTTCTAGTTTCAAGTGTACTAATCAGATAACGATTTGTGAGCACTGTAGGTGTGCATGTTTTTTTAACTTCACGCTGTATCCAGTACATAGCAAGTTAGGTAGAGTTAACTTGGAAACCCTCCGTTCCCATTCAAAGATTTTCGTTCAGTTCTGGTCTCAAATGGATAAATGACGATGACTGTAACAAAAATGATTTAATTACCATCTCCCATATTAGAGACAACTATGTTAAAATATTTACATAATATTTAATTAGAAATAATGAATTGACTACCATCGAAGTAATAACACTACCGCTCTACTGGATAGCTAATAACTAATATTATGGTTAACGCGAGCACTTTAACAAATTGACCGGAAGAACATGCTAATGATGTGCGGTTCCGTTGATACCTATTATAGTACGTACGTACTATGGTTGATTATTATAAGAGAGAGAGAGAGAGAGATAAACGTTCAACCGTAGTGTGTCTATATTATTGTTTTTCTATGTGACATCTATGGCAGCAAAAGTACAAGGAAAGAAAATAGTTAGAATTGCAAAAAGGATAAGCGAGATAATGAATGTAAATTCAATTAACATGGTATTGCGTAGAAGGCGGCGGAACTCAACACCGCGCTTTGTTTTGCTAGCAGAAGCAATGATAGTAATTCATTTCATATAGTGAGGATCAAATCGTAGTACCGCTGTCGACTTTAATAATATAAAGATGTATTATTCTAATATTTTATATATACTCCTATATATTTTATTTACACCTTTAGGCAGTCGAATATTTGCAAAAAAATCACTGCATAAATAATAAAAAAAATATATATTTCTTTAAAAGCTGCTTTATTATATAAGCTTCTTCCGTAGCTCATAATTAATTACTATTTTATATAAAAATTACATATACCTTGATAATATTTTTTGAACCTACACATACCTCTACGAATATATCATAAAGGTATGTATATACGTAAATGGTAAGTAATATTTCATCCAAACGACCCATGTTAAAGGCAAAACTCGATCTGGCAGCAATATATGAAAGCTGTTATTGGGTACGACGACACCTCGAGTGAATACAAACGTAAATTCTAGAACAAAGTTAGGAATTTAGTTTTGCATCCTTCATCCTTTAGCATTAATGAACTATAGAATTTGAAGTAAGCTTACTGTTCAGAAGTTCAGCTTCACGCTGTATCCCGCATCCGGTAGACAGAGGGAACCTAGTATTAAGACACTCCGTTCCCCACTTTCTGCCGAATTCTAGAGGCATTGCGTGTTGAGTGGCAGAACTCAACACCGCGATTTGCCTCGACGCCAGAGCGAAGAAATGGAAATATAAACGTAAATATTTTACTTCCTCGAGTGGGGCTCGAACCCATAACCAGTCGGTTTAACAGTCGTACTTTATGCCCCTACGCCACGACTGGCATCAACTAATTGGTTATAATTGATTTAAAGACATGTCCATACATATATATGTATGAGTATAGATATATATATATATATATGATTTAAATAATCGATTATCCTATAAAACAGTATTGTATGTCACGGATAGTCCAGCCATTTCGGTAAACGGACCGCAGAACGACTAATGGCACGAGGCGTCGATTTACAATCGCCTGTACCTAACTAGATTGGATTCGCCCGCAATTGTTCTGTGAAATATAAGCTGATAAGTAGTTAGTGTGTTTTTAGTGCTTATAAAATTATTTGATTTTTCTTTTCTGCTTCACGCTGTATCCCTCTTGTAGCAGGGTAGGTAGAGGGTGGCTAGTGTTAAGACGCTGCGTTGCCCACTTTCCTTTGAATTCCTGAGGCAATGCGTGTTAAGTAACGGAACTCAACGCCGCCCATTGCCTCGACACCATAGGGAAGAAATGAAAAATGTAGTAAATATTTAATTTCCTCGGCTGAGTATCGAAGCCAAAATTATAGCCTCACAATTGAGCCTCTTAGCCACCACTGATCTAAATTAAGACACTACGTTCTCCGCGCATCGCCTAACTTTGGTTGATCAAGCTTTAATCATTTTAATCTTTAACGTTAAAAATAATCCTGTTTCATTTCTTCTTTCTTAAAAGTTTTTAACCAAAAGCATTGTAATATTGAAAGATAACTGTAATTTTTAGCTTTACGTAATACGCTATACATCAAAAGTTACCGAAGTCGTATGTCATTTCATAGTCAATTCTGTCAGTTACATTGCAGCGCATTATTATTATGTATATTTAATATATTTTAATTAATTAATTATATATATATATATATATATATATAAAGTTGTGTATATTTATCTTTTTTATTACCGGTCAATTTCCTTCGTGTGTTTTCCATACAACGTGACATTGGCGAAATGAATTGTGCGCAACTGGCACGCTCGAAATGCCATATATCAAGAATTCAATTCAATTATATCTAGTTACTTAACACTGACGAAAAGTAAATAAAATAAAAAAAAAATACACTAAATTAAAAAAATATATATACAGAAACTTAAGAGAAATATAAGTATACATTTTTCTTCGTATTTGGCATCCACCTTCCTCTAAACTAAAAATTACGTTAGAAACCAACCGTTCTTAACTGGAATTAAATTTTCTCACATCATAAAGGAATTTCCTGGCGAGAGCGTTCGCATTATCTGGAAATTCAGCAGCCCAGTGGATTCTCTTAATGGGAGAGCTTATGACGTAGCCAGAGGTTAAGCTTAGCCTGAATAAAAGTAAGGGTTTCTTCGTTCAAGGCGTCATAGAAAGCTGAGCGTTTTCTTTGTTATTTTCTATATCTATTTAGATATGAGGAATATTTTTAAATGGATTGAAGATAATTTTCTAGCATTTTTCTTTAAAAGGAAAATATAGATTATTTTAAAAACAATATTTTAGGTAAGTAATTACTTATTTTGTTAGATTAACTTCGTTTTTATTTCTTAGCTAAAAAAAATTTTTGGAAAAGATATCAATATAAACGAACATGACATTATTCGGCAAAATTAAAACATGAGGATTTTCACTATTTTGATATAGGTAAATCTATTACTTTTATTTGATTCTTTATGTTTCTTTATTTATTAAGTTTTTTATGATTCTTTATGTTTTCTATCACATTATATTTCTATATGTTTCTTATAATTGAAATAACTCACTTTTTTAATTTTCCTACAATGATTTTGTTTAGATTTTATTTTATATCTCTATTTTAAACTTAAAACTTTTACTCAGTTATTTTTAAAGTTCTTGTAAACTAACTCTTAACAACTATAAAAGTAACTGTAGTAGTTCACAAATACTAAGCTGTAGATGAACTAATGTACGGACGAGCTAATTAATTACGATACATTAACCACAAGCTCAGCTTAAAGTTTTAGTCTGAATCGTTGTAGCTATTCGAGTGAACTTAAAACTATTTATTATTAAGACCAGACATATAAGGCTTATTTCAAGTATTTGGAGAATTTTCTATTTAAAGATATGAATTAAACAGCGGTATAACATCATATAGTAAAGTCGACGGTTGTAGCTTCGATTTCCATTCGAGGGAAATAATTATTTTCTTCAATATCTCGAAAACTGAGGCGAAAATTGGAAACGGACTGTTTGAAGTTAAGTTCTCTCTACTAATATTTTTATTTATTTTATTTACGTTTATATTTCCATTTCTTCACTATGGTGTCGTTGCAAATCGTGGCGTTAAGTTGGACCACTCAACAAGCAATACCTCCAAAATGCAGCGGAAAGTAGGGGAACGGAGTGTCTTAGCACTAAGCTTCTTTGCCTACCTTGCAAGACAGTGTGAACCTGTAAAAAAAACTATGATTAAATACAACATGTGTAAGAACTTACAAACTATCACAATAATATTAACTTTCCCCAAACTAATTAGCTTTAGCCCAAGGGTGTATTCGTATATAATTTGATCGGAGATTTCCTTCTAATAGTAGTATCTTAGTTACAGTGGGTTCTGTGTATGTTATTCTATGAGAGTTATGAATGTTTATGTAACTTAATATATTTAAGTTTTTTTAAGACAAATAAATCTATTATTTTGAAGATTTTTCATGTCTGGCTTGTGAGTTTGGATAAATATTAAATTTATTAAGTAAGATTCAAAGAACGAGAAAAACAAGAGATTTGAGGCTAGTCATCGTGCCATAGGGGGTGCAGAATTCAGCGTAAAATAAGAAGCGGAAGTGGGAAATGGAAGTTTTTCAATGGAAACAGAATGTCTCAACTTAGGTTCCCGTCTAGTTCTCTTTGCCTTCTCTGCTATGTGCGGAATACAGCCTGAAGCTAAAAATAAAAAAGAAATGAAATTGGAGATCATTAAAATAATTTAAATACTAATATAATAATTTATGATCGCCAAAAAGTTAATAAAGATATATTCATATTACAAATGTATTGTCTAACTTACCTAACTTAGATTTGTTAAATCTTAAGTAAGGAAAGAAATACTTGAAAAAAGAAGAAAAAGAAATAATATTTTCTTTGAAGCTCCACTTCGCCTTTTCCTTGCTTGAATGGTAAATAGCTTGTTATGAACGCTGCCTCTTTAGTTTTTATAAAATCTGAGGAGTTTTCATTTTACCGAAGGAATTTTATTTTAGGTTGATGGATATTGCACTTGTTTTAAGCTGTATATTGGGCTGTGCGATAATATTTTGTTAAATTATTCAATTATATTAATTTTTAGGGTTCCGTAATTCAAGGGTAAAAATTAAAGCCTTATTCCTTAGTTAACGCTTTCACTTTGTTGTCCGTCTCTCAAGGCCGTTTTGCAAGGCAAGGCTGAATATGACTATTTATGTATGTATGTAATCTAAATAATGTATTAAACTAAATCTAAATATTGTTTGGCATAAAATTTGAATTTATACTACATATATATATAAATTATACCATACCTATATTATAAATTCGAAAGTAACTCTGTCTGTCTGTCTGTCTGTCTGTCTGTCTGTCTGTCTTTTACGCAATCAGGGCCAGACCGCTAATTTAATTGTGATAAAATACTCATATAGAGATACTTGAGGGTCTCGGGATGAACATAGGATACTATTTTCTCATATTTGTTATATTTTCGATATATATCAATATATTAAAATACTTATTAATTTGACATGCAATTTATTCCGCCATGTTAATAACAACCGTCGCTATGCGGCCGTTGCTAAGCAACGATTTGCAAAGTTTGTTGTTAGAAAACGTCACCCAAAATGAGCTTGCTTAACGCATCTCTCTATTGAAAACTGAAAATAATTTCATAAATATATTTAATAAATATTCGTATAGTTCAAGCGGGCGTAGCCGCGTTCGGATTCACTAGTATATATATAAAAAGAAAAGTGAAAATTTATAACTGGTTTTATTTAATTTTTTATTCAATCAAATTTATACAGGGTGGAAGAGGCAGCGCTTCTTTTGCTGAAACTGCATATAGGGTAAAATATTTCAAACCCAGAATTAAAAAAAATAATCAAGGTACCTCAACAGTTTAGACGTAGGAATTTTTTTTCATTTCACGAATTTTATCCATACCTGTATTTCGTGTCACGCACACATACGTATGCGACGTTGCCGCTTTGACAGGTAAGTGTGTGCGTGCCTATGTTATACTTTACAAATGGCGTTTTATTTTAAAACGATAATTTTATTATTTATTTTGTTTGAAAAAAAAACTTTTTCATTTTTGAGAATTATTTTTTTTCCGAATTATATTACGCTTTTATAGAGTAGTTAAAACTGTGGTTTCATTTAAAGTGGCGCTGACAATTCCACCCTGTATATTAAACTATTCCTAACTCTTAAACAATAGTCAGAAATACATTGCATTTAAACTACCCTTCACCTGCATAATATAAACAAGTTGATATGCATCAGTCTCTGTAAGTTATAATTGATAGGGTATTCCTTTGTGTATATTCCTCTATTTTATTATATTTATGTTTCATGCTGAGACTTAATAGTAAATTCAGCGTTAAGCTCCTATAATTGGCTCCTATTACTTTCGTCTTTTGAAGAATAGGCCCTTGTCCTAAGAACGAGATACACGAGGGTGTGTCTACGTAAAGCGTTTTTTGTTCTAACAACATAAATAAATTGTAAGACGCGTATAAGAATTTCGACGTAGCTTGATGAGAACGTATGGCTTAGTGGTCATATCGCTTAAACGGTTTTCAATAAGCGCGGGTTCAATTTCCGCTACGTTTAAATTTTTGTACGTTTTCCAAAAAAGTGTTTTCGTTCCTAAGTACGGAATAACACTTTAAATAAGTTACCAAATATTTTATTTTATTCATCAGTTATTTCTGAGATTTTGACCAGAGGGAGCTTTGAGCTTTGTAGTTGCATAAAAAATAAACGAATCAACCCTCCTACAGACGGATAGACGGACTGGGATTAGTCCCGTTGAATAATATAGTAAGCTCGTATGTCTTTAGTAATAGTGGGTAAATTTTAGTTTTTTTTTTTGATAAATTTAGTATTGTTATTGTTATTTCAATTAATATTAAATATATGTTTTTTTTATTTTCTTTGGTTCTTATAAATATATGCAAAATATTAGGGGGATAGGTTTTGCATGCTGTTGAGTTTCTTCTCAGCTCTTCCGGCTCTTCTCAGCAGAACTGCCTTCCGAACCGGTGGTAGCTTTTTGTTTATATGTTCATTCGACGATTTAAAAGTGCTTATAATAAGTTTATTTGAATAAAGAATATTTTGAAATTGAATTTGAATACGTATGAGTGAGTATTTGAATTTTATCACTGCATTTAGAAATAGCAAGTAGAAGAGTTCTATATATAGTTTTGTAACAAAATTATTTAGTTTATTTAAAAACTCAATTTTAAAATAAACTTTTATTGACAATTAGGACAATCAATAGAAACTGTCCGTCTCTTTGTCCAAGCTTCTGCTTTTACTTGGCTTGTATACAGATTGAGAGAAAACATGTGAGTCACATCTACAAATATACATTTTATTTGATCTTAGAAGATAGAATTGGAGATTTGCCAGAATAAGCTTTAAAGTAATATTCTGTTCACATTGACAATGTTAGGTGCGACTGTAAATGCTGATAGGTTGTGAGTTCGATTCCCATTCGAGGCAAGGCGCGGCGTTGAGTTCCAGGACTGTCTCCAAAATTCGATGGAAAGTGGGCAACGGAGTATCTTAGCACTAGGTTCCCGATTTTCCCCTAACTATCGTACCATATGCAGTGTAAAAAAACTTTTGTATAGATATCATTAAAATTATTTAAATACCATCATAATTTATGCCTAAAAATTTATAAAGACGTATTCACATTACAAATGTACTATACATAACTTACGTAACTTACATTTATTTGAATCTTAAGAAAAGAAAGAAATACTTGAAAAAAGAAAAAGAAATAAGGAGATTGCCAGAATAAGCTTAAAAAGCACATATTCTGTGCATTGAAAATGTTAGGTTGCAGGAATGAGTCTCGCCAGATAAGCTTCCAGCTTTGACACTAGTCCATCCATACCTATATTATAAATTCAAAAGTAACTCTGTCTGTCTGTCTATCTTTTACGCAATCAGGGCCAAACCGCTAATTCAATTGTGATAAAATATTCATATAGAGATACTTGAGGGTCTCGGGATGAACATAGGATACTTTATTTTCTCATATTTGTAATATTTTCGATATATACCAATATATTAAAATACTGATTAATTTGACATGCAATTTATTCCGCAATGTTAATAACAAACGTTGCTATGTGACCGTTGCTAAGCAACGATATGCAAAGTTTGTTGTCAGAAAACGTCACCCAAAACGAGCTTGCTTAACGCATCTCTCTATTGAAAGCTGAAAATAATTTCATAAATATATTCAATAAATACTCGTATAGTTCAAGCGGGCGTAGCCGCGTTCGGGTCTACTAGTTAAAATATAAAGCGGGAACGTCGCGCTGTGTACTTACCTGATTGTATTTTTAAGTGGTTATTATCGTTTCGCGTTAGTTGAAGTGAAATAACGTTGCTTTTAGTATTATAAAATAAACATATTTTCTATTTATTCCACATAATTAAATTTAACGTTATTTTTATAATGTTAAATTTACTTACGTCCAATTAATAAAAATTATGTTTATTTTAATTATATCTGTCTTACACTAGACTCTTGTGATAAGAACGAGCCTCGTAGGTAGATAGAAACTTGTATTTTTTGTCTTTTTAACAGACTAAGGAAATTAAATTATACCTCGAGTGAGAATCAAACCCAAAACCGTAACGTTAAAATAGAATAAAAGAAGTAACTTCTTTCACCCTATTTTCCACTACATAAGAAAAATTCATTAAAGTATCAATAAATATGGTTAGATATTAAGTACAAACTCTAAATAATAATATTATATTTTGCATTATAATTCAAACAATTTAAGCAAAAAAATTTTTGCCCATCAGCAAATATTTCATCGATTGTGATAAAAATAGTCACCCGTTTCCATCTCAAAGGTTAAGAGCGATAACTTGTTAAGTGCGAGGGCCGTATAAACGGCGGTCGTTACTAAAGGAGGCTAAAACTTGACGTAGGAGCATAAGCGTGTGCGATAGGATGTGGGTTCGATTTTGACTCGTGGGTATGAAATTTTTAAAATTTTCATTTTCTTGTTTTGGAGGCAAAGCGCGGTGGTGCCATCCGCCACTCAACACTTCAGAATTCCACGGAAAGTGGAGAATAGGTTAACATAAGGTTCCCAGGTTCCCTCTACAACGTAAAGCAAAAATATACTATATTATACATTTTACATGACAAAAGATTACACAACAAGAACCGATGTCAGAAGATTTACGTGTATTTACAGCGTACTTAAACTCTGAGGAGGAAATCGTTGAGGCGTATAATTAATTAAGCACAGAGGCAATTTCGTTAGCATCGACCCTAAAAAGAAAATAAATCTTACTTGTGGTTATATCATCAGTAGGTTAAATTATTATATAGATAGTTGTTTTTATATGATTCTTATTATAATTAATGAACTTCTAGTTTGTTATAATTTAGTAATTCATGTATTATTCTGAATGTATTAAGAATATTTTTTTCTATGTTTTTAATATATAATTGGCTATTTATTTATTGAGGTAGTAATATGACGCTCTGGTAACAAGAGAAACTCCGGTGATGAGTCTCTCTATTCAATAAACATTGTCTTAAAAGAGTGTTTTAATAATCCCTGGTTTATGTATTATACAGCGGACATTTTAAAAAATACTTATATTTAGTATTATCAAACCTTTCCTAGTTATATAGGGATAGAAAAATTCGCTGTATTGTAGAACTCTGTTCTTAACCTTAAATAAATTATAAGCAAAAAATCATTTTTAGAAAAAGCTTTTATTTAAAAGCCCTAAAAAGGAGAAAATAAAATTTGTCTTTTAAATTTTAACTATCAACTCATAACCTCATTGTACACAATTTATATGATCATAAAAGCTTGTCGCGCGATTTACTTGTGTAACTAAACTAGTGCTAATTTAATTATGTGAAATCTGCTAAGTTTCAATTTTTAAAGTTTGAATTTAATTAAATATTGATTAACGCGACAAGCTTTTATGATCATATACAGGGTGGAAGAGGCAGCGCTTCTTTTACTGAAACTGCATATAGGGTAAAATATTTCAAACCCAGAATTAAAAAAAATAATCAAGATACCTCAACGGTTTGGACGTAGGATTTTTTTTTCATTTCACGATTTTTATCCATACCTGTATTTCGTGTCACGCACACATACGTATGCGACGTTGCCGCTTTGACAGGTAAGTGTGTGCGTGCCTATGTTATACTTTACAAATGGCGTTTTATTTTAAAACGTTAATTTTATTATTTATTTTGTTTGAAAAAAAAACTTTTTCATTTTTGAGAATTATTTTTTTTCCGATTATTATTAGGCTTTTATAGAGTAGTTAAAACTGTGGTTTAATTTAAAGTGGCGCTGACAATTCCACCCTGTATATTGTGTACAATGAGGTTATGAGTTGATAGTCAAAATTTAAAAGACAAATTTTATTTTCTCCTTTTTAGGGCTTTTAAATAAAAGCTTTTTCTAAAAATGATTTTTTGCTTATAATTTATTTTTTACTTTTTAGTTACCACTGTCTAGGTTTCTCACACTAGAGACATGTACCACGATTCCGCTTCTATGGTTAGGAATGCTGTTGGCGACACTAGACCTTTCCCGATTACAGTGGGGGTTCACCAGGGCTCGACTCTTAGTCCGTTCTTATTCAATGTAGTGCAGCCTCCATGGCTGATGATGTATGCCGACGACATAGCACTCATTGACGAGAACCGACTGACGCTGGGGCGTAAAGTGAACCTCTGGAAGGGTACGCTTGAGAACGGCGGTCTTAAACTAAATGTGTCGAAGACCGAGTACATGGCCTGCGGGAGCCCGGACTCGAGCACGATCCTTATAGGTCCTGAGCCAGCCGTTAAGTCAGAAAAGTTCAGGTACATTGGATCCGTTATGCACGAGTCTGGAGGCATCGATCACGATGTCCATGGCCGGATAAGTTGGCCAGCACTATCTCGGCACACTCAGGAGCTTCACATCACGGAAATGAAGATGCTGAGGTGGATGTGCGGCGTAACGCGGTCTGACCGCATACGCAACACATTCGTTCGAGGTAGTCTTGGGGTCCGTGACATAGCGGATAAGCTCCAAGAGCGCCGCCTGAGATGGTTTGGCCACGTTACGCGCCGGTTTAAGAACTATGTCGGATGCAAGTGCCTTGCTATATCAGTTTCTGGAGTGAGACCTCCTGGACGCCCAAGGAAGCGCTGGTTGGATGTCGTGATGCCGGATATGAGAGCATGCCGGTCTAACCACCGAGGACGCAAAAGACTGCGCAAAGTGGAGTAGGTTGAGTAGGAAGGCAGACCCTGGCAATAGCCGGGATTAATGCCAGGAGGAAGAAGGTTTCTCACACTAGATGTCATATTATTTTTCTAATTATTCTCGGCAAGCCCTTTCATTTGATACCCGTATTGCAGATGTGCATAAATAATAACTATTCCGCCATCTTAGATGTTCCGCCATATT